>JAADWA010000184.1:0-43576 GCA_023335935.1 Pythium phragmiticola
CGGTGATCGCGGCGCTCGAGCCCATCAAGAAGGACTTCCCGACGCTCTCGACGGCCGATCTCATTGTGCTGGCCGGTCAGGTTGCGTTGGAGCAGGGCGGCAGCGATCCGATCGACTTCGTTGGTGGTCGTGTGGATGCGACGGACGGTGCCAACGTCGATCAGTTGGTTCCTCGCTCGTACTACCCGAACCCGCTTGCGGCTGTTCGTGATGACCGTAAGGTGCGTGGTCTCAGTGCGAAAGAGTACGTTGCGCTCGCGGGTCGTCCACGCAGCCTTGTGCAGCAGAAGCGTCTTGGCTTCAAGGGCACATTCACGGACAACCCGTCGGTCTCGAACGAGTTCTTCAAGGTGTTGGTGGGCAACCAGTGGGTCAAGGTCAGCACCAACGAGTATCAGGCGTCAGGCAAGGATCTATTCGTCAAGGACACGGATGTTGCGCTCATCCAGGACTCCGAGTACGAGGCGATCGTGAAGCTCTTCGCTACCGATGAGGCCGTTTTCAAGCAAACGTTCGCGAAGGCCTGGGCCACACTCATGACTGCTGATCACTTTAGTACCACGAGCGGTTACTACTAAGTTGCCACCCCTTCCTTGCTTTTGGGCTACTATTCGTGAGTTGTCCTTGCCGTAGTTTTTATTAACCCCCACATCTTTGTTTTAGAGTATTCTTCTTGTACATAGTATACTGTATTTCTTTCCTGTAACCCAAAATTTCACAAACACAGCTGTATCTTTCATATCAAATACCGTGTATTGTAGAGACGTTTGAGAGGAATGATGGTCGCGTGGTTGCACTTGCGTGGGGGCGAAAAACTCGCCATTTCCTCTTCTGCAACGGCAACCAGAACGAGCAAAAGAGGGCGAAGATGCGACGCGCTAGTGGGATGAAGTTCTCGGTGGGAAGTTCAAGCATGAGCGGTGGAGGAGGGCGGCTGCAAGCGGTCGCAGGAGCCGGTGCGGGTGCAGCGGGAAGAGGCGGCCCGTCGCTCTCGCAGCTGGAAAGTGTGCTCCAGCGACTCAATAAGCACGACGAGCGCGCACAAATCCAACGCGCTGAACGGACGTCGGCGCAAGCGCAGCACAAACTGCTCAAGGACGAGTTGTTGAAGGGTAATAGTAGTGTTCGTCATTGGCAGGGCCAACATGATCGCGATTGCTGATATGTGCACGTGTACTGAGCAGCTCAAGAAGAGTTGGCGCAGTCACACACGGGGAAAAACAAGCTCTACGAAGAAATCGGCGCGCTTCAGCAAGCGAAACACGACCAGGAGAAGCAGATTGAGCATTTGCTCGTCGAATTGCGCTCATCGCGAGAGTCGCAGGCTGCAATGGCGAAGAAAGTGGCGGAACTGGAGCAGGGCACACAGGATCTAAAGAGCCATTACACAAGGTGAGCAGACTAACCGGGATTTGGATTATGCGCCTTGAAGAACGCTAACGTACTTTGATATTCTTAGATCGCTCACCTGGCGAACGAAGACTGCAAGCGAGTTGCTTTCCAGGCTTCAGGTCGTTGGCACAATCCGGGACACGACAGGTCGGTATACGGAACCCCGTGAGGAGATGGTATGCTGTAGTCACTGATGGGTTTAACACCACTTATGAATAGAGCTAAGCGAAGCCATACAGTCCACGTGCGAGAGATGGACCGAATCGGAACCAAACAAACGAAAGCGCGTGGATGAAGACCAACAGCCAACGGTCGTTGAGGACTCAGCCGTTGATGATGGGATGGTGGATGAGTCACCAAACGACATGCTGCTACCCATCGGGGTGGCGAATGAAAGGGAATCCGTCATGGAGTGCGAGAAGACCGCCGAGAACGTCGTTGCTGCGATAAGCACAAGCAATCCCGAGCGTACGTGCTGGCCTCTGTTTCTCACTAAGTAATGTATCAGGTGCTTATTTTCAATTCAGTTCCAGATGTTGCGAATGCTGGACTTGCGAGTCATGGCGAGTGCCAGTCCTGCATTGACCGTGCACTCGAGAATGCCTCGTTGAAAGATGCTGCTGAAGAAAAAATTGAAGCTGCCAAAACTGCGCTTCAATTGCTCGAAGGTGAAGACGTCAAGATCATGCTTCCTGAGCTGAATTCTCACGATTGGTTCTTTGTGTAGATCAAAACGACGAACTCCACAAGAAAGAGGAGCGCGCACGAGCGAGAACGTTGGCTCTTTCCCAGTTGCTGGATGAGAAAGACAGAGCCATCGAGGAGCTCAAGGAATCTCTCGAGATCGAAAAGGAGAAGGTGGGGAATGCGCGACAGTGATGTGGATATCACAAGTTATTCACATCATCATTGGCCTAGGCGGTGCAAGCCGAGATAATCCATCAACAATCTGTCGAGGCCAAAGTGGATGAAGCCTCTGATGATTCCGGTAGTCGTATCAAAGTGCTCGAGGTGCGTGACTATCCAACCAAGATACGTGCCTGCGGCCTACGAAGCTGATTCTTTTGCTCCCACGCTAGGATAACCTCGCACAGTTGAACACCTACGCCGATCATCTCGAGATGCTGATCAGCCAATGCGCCTCCTGTTCCGTCAAGCTGCAAAGCGAAAACACTCAAGCCAGTGAACAGTGAATCTCCATTATGCTGATTCCGCACGGATATCCTTTTTCTAGTAGATCCGAGTATGTTGGTGCGTCAACGCGTGGAATTTGGTTCCCTCACGATTCAATTCGTCGAATGTACCGCTCTCTGTGATCTTTCCGTTGTCGAGGAGAATGACTCGGCTCGCCTGCTTGATTGTGTTGATTCGGTGAGCAATGACGAACACAGTGCGGTTCTGCTTCGCCGCATCGAGCGCGCGACGGATCACGTCTTCGCTTCGACTGTCGAGTGAGCTGGTCGCCTCATCAAAAATCAGAATCTTCGTGCGCTTGTAAAAAGCGCGGGCGATCGCAATTCGTTGCTTTTGTCCGCCCGAGAGTTCAAAGCCCTTCTCACCCACAAAGGTGTCGTACTGTTTGGGCATCTCGCTGATAAAATCGTGTGCGTGCGCTGCCTTCGCAGCGGCAATCACACGCTGCTGGTCACGCACCGACGCACCGTACATGATGTTTTCTGCGACAGTCGACGCAAACAAGGACGGTTCCTGTAACCACCAAAACGTTTAACGAAGGTTCATGACACTTGAAAAAATCTGGAGAAACTCACCTGGTTGACGACGCCAATTTGCTTGCGTAGCCACTTCGTATCAAGCGTACGAATGTCCACGCCATCCAAAAGCACCTTGCCCTTCGACGGCGCAAGAATCTTGCTCATGAGCGACGCAATGGTCGTCTTCCCGGCACCGCTCTTGCCGACAATGGCAACCACTTCTCCCGGATGAATCTCCATATCGAGTTCGTCGAGTACCATGATGTCGTCGCGCGCCGGGTACGCAAACGAGACGTTCTCAAACTTGATGTGGCCCATAATCTCATCGAGCTTCTGTTGGCCGCTCGCTTCGTGCTCAGACGGCTGGGTCGCGAGCAGATCAAACAGCACCGCCGACGACTCGCGCGTGCGGCGCATCTCGCTGAAGCACGACGACAGGCTCGAAAATCCGAGCCCCATGAACCCACTGTACAGTGCGAACGACGTCAAGGAGCCGATCGTCAGCTCGTTCGAGCCGATGAACGAACCGCCCATGTAGAGCACCGAGAACAGGGAGCAGTTCATGGCAAGCGAGAGGCTGCCCATGAAGACACCACGAGCACGCTTGGCGCGCGCAGCGTTCTTGAGAATCATAGCGTTGGTCTTGTCGAACTCTTGCTCTTCATATTGCTCAGCTGCAAATAGCTTGACTGTGAAAATGTTGTTGAGACGCTCTTCGACAACGCCCGTCATGCTAGCGATAGAGTTCTGGTGAACTTGGGCCAAGCGGCTCGAGAACTTGCTGAAGACCATGGCGCCCGTGCCCACCAGCGGCAAGATGGACAGAGACACGAGCGTAAGCTTGGGGGAGATCGTCAGCAGCATCACTGACGCACCGACCGCCGAGTTGAGTGACCGGTACCCATTGCCCAGAATCTCGACAACCGCGTTCGCCGTGACTTGGCAGTCGGTACTCAGCCGGCTCACGAGTTCTCCGACCTTGCGATGGTGGAAAAAGTTGAATTCCTGCGCCAGCAGCACGCTGTAGAGCCGCTTGCGCAGCCGCGCAGCGATGCGTTCCGAGACCATGCCCAGCGAGTACGTGCGCAGGAACGAGCCGATCGAGCCCGTCACAAACGTTGTGAGCACGACAAAGAAGAAGCCCTTCTTCGAGAGCCCCGCCGGCGGCGGCTTGCCCGTCGCAACGTCGAGCGCCTTGCCCATGATCCGCGGTAGCACCAAGTTCATGCCCGACGCCATCGTCATGCCCAGCACGCCGACCGACAGCCGCGCCTTGTCTTCTCGGCACAGCGACAGCATCCACTTGAGATTGGATTGCTTGGCCTTGTCATTCCGACTGCCGCCTCCCGACGCGCCGCCCTCGCTGGCCTTTTGCAGCAGGTATGACCGCGGCGGCAGCATCGCTCGCCACCCGTCGCACGCGCTTCTGGTGGAAGGCAGGAGTTCTCCAGAGACACGCGCCTCTGGTCCACAACGTCGAAGATCGAAGGTGTGGATGATGCCTCAACCTTCGCAATTTGATATCCTCGTGCTTCGAGAACGCAGCAAGCCACAGCGAGTTCCGGGCCATTACCTCCTTGAAGTGATACCCTCTGTCAATGCAAGCCTCCCTACACTTCTACCATCTCTGATGACCGAGTATCGTGTTCCAGAGGTCACAACAGGCAAAGCAAGCCCACCACCACACAGACACGGAACTTCCATGCGGTCGGTCGCCCACGCCGTCGGCTCTCGCGCCGTCCGCTCGCGTTCCACGGCACTCCGCCTCTGCACGAGTGGAGCCAATGGATCTCGCCACGCGCTCGCGGCGTTTTCCGCACTAAACAACGGCGAGCAGCGACGGCGCCAGGCGACCCAGGCCGGAACCCCCACGGCGTCGTTGTCGCGCAAGCCGTCACCGCCGTCCTTTGGCTCGCGCCAGAAGCAGCAGCATGGCGGGCACGCGCACGGCCGCGACACGGTCGTCGTGCAGCTCCAGAAGGCCGTGGCGCGCGCCTCGGGCAAGCCGCTCGAGATGGAGTTTCTGCGCCACGCAACGACGCTCCTGCAGTCGGCGCAGACGCCCGAGCAGCTGCGCGCGGCCGTGCCGCTCTGCCGCCTCGTCGAGAACGCCGAGACCATCCACGGATCGGCGACCGCCGAGTGCGTGCGCGTCTACGAAGCCGTGGGCCGCCACCGCGAGGCCATTGAACTCGTGTTGCGACTGCTGCGGTACGACTTTTTCCTCATGAACTCGGTGCTCGCGAGCGCGCTCCAGGCGTGCACAGCGCTGCGCGACGCCGACCGCGGCTTTGAGATCTTTGCACTCGCGGTCGAGCGCGGCACGATCCCGAACCGCAACGTCTTTGGCGCGCTGCTGGCGCTGAGCGCGACCGCCGGCGACGCGCCCGACGCGCCGCGCGTGCGAGAGCTGCTCGCCAAGATGGCGCAGAGCGACGCCGACATGACCCACACGACGTTCCACCAGTGGATCATGGCGTACGCCAAGGCGGACCGGCTCGACGTGGTCGAGACGCTGTTTGAAGACATGGAGATCAAGTTCGGTCTCTCACCCGTGGCGCCCACGTACGCCGTCGTCATGGACGCGTTCGCCGAGCGCGGTGACTACGACAAGACTGTCGCGCTGCTCGAGCAGCTGCAGCGCGCCGACGGACTGCAGGTCGACAATGTCCACTACAACATTGCGCTCAAGGCGTGCGGGAAGACGAGCCAGCTCACGCGCGCGTTCGACTTGTACGAGGACATGAAGGCCAAGAAGATCCCAGCCGATCTCGTGACCTACATTACGATGATGCACGCCGTGTTCCACGGCGAGCTGGGCGGCGTCGACCCGCGCAAGGTCAAGGCCGCGATGGCCGGTGTGGGCGCCGTCGCGCTCGGGAGCGTGCCGCTTATCGACTTTCAGGAGCAGCTCCTGACATTTCTCTTTTGCACGTCGCTCGTGGGCTCCATGGGACTGGCCGTGTACATGAACCCGGACGGCGCCATGCGCACGCTGTACCCGAACGCGGACGAACCACGCACGGACACGGTCATTGAGGCGTTTTTCCGGCGGCTCCGCGAGGAAGACCACTGCGGACGCTCCATGTACCTCTGGCGCGAGATGCTCAAGTACGGCGTCGTGCCCGACTCGCGCGTCTACGATGTTCTGGTTAGAACGTGCGTCAAGAAGCGCCACCCGGAGCTCGCGTTTGAAGCCATTTTCGAGCAAAACGGCGTGGCGCTCGTGGACGCCGAAAGCGGCCACTTTATGCTGCCGCTCGCGACGACCGTGGGGTTGGTGCATTCGCTGCTTGCGCAGCGCCGCATCGTGATGGCTGACACAGTCTTTGACGCGGCCCGCACGCACCGCGCGTTCCGCGACATTTTCCACGAGGCCAAGGACGTGTACACGTACGATCTCCGCGCGTTCCCGACACCGACCGTGCGCAGCTACGCCGTGCGGCGCCTGCTTTCTCAACTGCACGCCGAATCCAAGCTCTTTGGCTCGGGTAAGGCGCAACTGTTACCGCGGGTCGAGTTTCTCGTGCTCCACGGGTTCGAGCTGCTCGACCAGCTCGACATGGACGACCCGCAAGTTCGCGAGCTGTTTTCCATGGACGAGATGAAGCGCGAGACTTCCGCGGGGCATCGTAGCGGCAGTCGAAGCGGTGGCGGCCAGTCGGCGTCGGCGAACGCCCACGGTGCACAGTTTTTCTTTCGACTCAACGTACCGCGCGAACGACTAGCGGCGTTTTTCGCCGCGCCGCTCGCGTCGGCCACACAGCAAAAGCTGTAAGTTTGATTTGGAAGGGACTGACTGACCCGAGGTATCATTGCTAGTGATAGGTTCTTCCGCCCAGCAAATATAGACAGCTTGGACTCGCTTTTCGGCCACTTTTTTTGCGTGCTGTTGGACAATGGGTGTCAAGACACCACGATGGCGAGTGGCGTACAGGTGAGCTGTCGCCTGCGTGGGCTCTCGTCGAGCGAGCAAGCCGTCGGACGCCGCGAGGCCGTGTTTATCGACCCTACCGACTGTCACTGCACAGTGGGCGTCGTGGCAACGCCCCATGCATTCCGCTTTGACCACGTCTTCTCAACAGCAGCGACCCAGGAGGAAGTCTTCGCGTCCGTCGGCGTCCCGTGTGTCCACGATCTGCTCACCGGGTACAACTGCACACTGCTCGCATACGGCCAGACCGGAAGCGGCAAGACGTATACGACACTCGGCGATGCCGGCTCCGCGCCACCACTCAGCGACAGCGACGGGCTTGTACCGCGCCTCCTCGAACGGCTCTTTGTCGCGGTCGCTCAGGAGCCGCACACGACGCTCACAGCGAGTTTCATTGAAGTGTACCAAGAACGGCTTCGTGATCTACTCCTGCGGTCGTCGTCTTCCGCTTCTTCGTCTTCGCTCCGGATACGGCAAGACAAGGACGGCGTCTGGGTCGACGGAGCCACGGAAATCTCGCTGCTGGATCTCGCGACCGCGCGGGCCATACTGCGTCGCGGACTCGCGCACCGCTCAGTCGGCGCCACATCGATGAACTACGACTCGAGCCGCAGCCACGCTGTGTTTGCCGTCACGCTCACGCGGCACACGACCTCGGGCGAGAGTGTTCGCGCGCGGCTCTGTGTGGTGGACCTCGCCGGCTCGGAGCAGGCCAAGAAGACCCGAGCAAGCGGCACGCGACTCGACGAGGCCAAGCACATCAACCGCGTGAGTGTGTCTTTCCCGTGGGGAATTCTCCAGCACGGGGTGTCCCTAACGTAAAACGTATTGTATTCGTGTAGTCACTGTCGGCACTCGGGAATGTGATCCACGCGCTGACGACGAGCAGCTCCAGCAACAGCAGCAGTCCATCGCACGTGCCGTATCGCGACAGCAAACTCACGCGGCTGCTGCAGTCGTCCCTGGGCGGCAACGCCAAGACCCACTTGCTCATCACGTGTGCGACCGCAGGCTGCCACATAGACGAGACGTTATCGACGCTGCGGTTCGGTGCTCGTGCCTCACGCATGCGCAACACACCCACGGTGAACCTCAAGACGACGGTCACGAGTCATGCCCATCAGCGCGAGCTCCTCGAGACGCTTAAACGCAAAGTGTACGTCTGCACTGGTGTACACGACGACAGGACCTTTGGGCTCAGTTCTATATTTTTCTCTTTAGAGAAAGTCTCTGTCGATACATCCGCGAGCTGGAGGACGCGGCAGTTGCCTCCGCGTCGTGCCAATGCGGATCGGTCTCTGTCACGAGGGACGAAGTCACGACCACGTCACCAGTCTCGACGGAAGAAGACCTTTCTGTTGTTGATCCAGTCGATGACGAAGCCGACGCAGCCGCAACCGGTTTGTCTCTCTGTAGTGATCTGCTCATGCAGGCCGAGCTCATGGCTCTCCGTAAAGCTCTCGACGACTTGCGGCAGCTGCAGCAGCACACGCAATCGCTTACAGAGACTGTGACCAACGTCGAGCGTGACGAGATGGAGAAGCTGCACAGACGGCAGGTCGGCGAGATCGAAACGTTGGACGCACAGCTGACACTGGCCGAGAGTGAGAAGGTGGGCTTGGAGCTTCAGCTGCGCGAGCATCTCCATCGGGAACACGAGCTCCAGCAAAAGCTGGCGCAGTATGAGTCACGAGAACGGCGAGACGACGATGCAGTATCCGCGGAGAGCGAGATCCTGCGGCGGCAGCTGGAGCACAGTGAAAGACTGCTCAAGATGGTGCAGCTGGAGTTGGCGACGAGTCGAGCCGAGACGGCCGAGCTGCGGCAGCGAGTCGAGCGAGGCGACTGCGACCGCGAAAGATTGCATGACGAGCTGCTCGCCGCTCGGTGCCAGCTCCAGAGTCAGACGTTCCCGTTGCCGACACTCTCCTCACCACGACCACGCGGCAAACCCACGCTTCGACCCGTGACGGTCGCAGCGGCAGATCGCAGCGGGAGCTCGACGGCTGCGATCCAAAGTTGGTGGGCCGGCGAGCCATCGTCGACGAACAATCGCGAAGAAGAAGGGAGCCATTGTGAGGAGCTACAGGACGAGTCACTGGGAACTGAAGGGATGCCTTCAGCTGCCAGGGCGAAAACGAGCAGTGCCGGTCGGTGTTGTAATACCAGTCTCGCTGGTGGGCGCCCTCGCCTCGATGCCCTCGCGACCGCAGAAGATTTTCTTCTCCGTAGTAGGTCGAGCGACGTCCAAGACGATTGTGACCGCGAGCAGCGGCTCCACACGAGTGGCGGCGCGCGGCCATTCCGTGCGCGGCTCATCGGACTTCTCAACTCGCTCGAGGCCGAGACGTCGTCGTATAAGGAGCTACTACAAGCCGACGACGCTCGACCGACTCCGAGCAGTAGTGTTGGGACCCGGCCTCGGCCTGCCCACTCACGCAGCCACACGCGGCGCCATCGCCTGCCCGAGCTGAGTGCTTCGTCCACGTTTACTACTACGACAGGAACAACGCAAGAGGAAGAAGCAGTAACATGATTGTGTGCACAGGTAAAAAGCAATTTGGAAAATAAAAAAGAGCAATACAAAACAAAGCGACTCGAAGTCAAGGCGGCTTGCTTCCCTCCTGTCCGGACACAGGATACACAACAGGGACGAGGGAGATTTGTTTCTTGTTCTCCACCCACTCGATCTCCACTTAGATCGTGAGCGTCGTGGAGCTGGCATTGTCGAAGCGCAGGCTGAGCTGCTTCTTCTTGAGGTAGTCGATCACGTTGAGCAGCTGCGGGTCCCGCGCGTCGGCCGTGCCTGTGCGTTCCAAGTACCGAATGACCTCGCGGAAGGCCTTGAGCTGGTCCTTGGCCGTGACGGCGTGGACGACACCCGTGGTCGTGGTCGCGCCCTCGTCGTCGAGGTGGTGGCCGCCGTGGTGGCTGTTGGCGTGGTGGTGGCCGTGGTGGCCGCCATGGTGGTCCATGGCCATGGGCACAGCCGGGTCTGGGATGCGGAACTCTTCGTCGTTTTCCTTGGGGTCTTCAATCATGTCTTCGTTGAGCCGCTTGTGAATGTCGTTTTCCCACCGGTTGTTCACGAGCACCTTGGTATTCACGACTCCGCTGAGCTGGAGACAGTAGAGCAGTCCCCACAGTTCTTCTTCGACATTCTTGTCATCACTGTTGTCGAGCCCCGAAGCATCAAACGTGAATGGCACTTGGATACCCAGTGGTTTCCACGCATTGATAATCACTTCCTTGGACGTCTGCTGCCAGCTCTCGGTGATCCACTTCATGGCCTGGAGCTGCGTAATGCGATAGATGTCACCGAGCCCGTCCTCGGCGTGGTCGATCGCGAGCGTGAGGTGCTTGAGACGGTACTTGCCCTTGAACGCCTGCAGGATGCCGCCCCGCATGGGCTGCACTTTCATGCCCAAGTGCGGCGCAAACATAATCACGCGCACGTTCGTGAGGTTCACGCAGCCCAGCACATGGGAAGGCGCATTGTCCATGAGCAGCACGACGCTGCGGTGCGCGCTGGCCATGCGGGCGTTGAAATCCCGCAGCCATTGCTGAAAGATAAAGACGGTCATGCGGGCCTTGCTGCTGCACACGTAGTGGTATCCGAGCTGCGAGATGGACGCGTTCTTAATGTGCTTGGGCGGCACAATCGAGCCGATAATGTACGGTTCCATGAGATCGCTCGCGTCGGCGTTGGCCGCGAGCAGCACACTGAGCTTGGGTTCGTCTTGCAGCAGCGCCTGCGCTTCGTCTCCCTGCACGAGCTTGCTCGGCGACGCACGGAAGAAGAGACCCGTCTCGTCCACCGTGTACACGTCACTGGGCACGTACTCGCGGAGCACGTCCTGGATCTGCTCAAGTGTGAGGTCCATCGACACGGGCGGCAGCATGTACCCGGGCTCGAGGGCGTTCGAGAGCCCCATCATGGCGTTGCCTTCGCCGCCGACCAACCCACCCGACTCGCCACCGGCCATGCCTGGGCCATTGGCACCACCGCCGGGACCGCCGTGGTGGAGCCGTCCGTCCATGGCACCCGACGTGCCACGCTTGATGAGCCCGTGGCGCGCCTTGAACGACGCCAGCCAGCCGTTCGAAAAGCCCAGCTTGCCGTCCAAGCCCATTTGCTTGGCGAGCTCGCGCCCCTTTTGCTTGATCATGTCGCCCGTGATTGTGCCCTTGTTCTGGCGCTCCATGACCCAGTTGGCCAGCACCTGGTCAAAGTGCGCGTGCTTGGTCGGGCGAATGGTCTTGCGCTCGGACCCGAGCACGCCGCCGATCGCGTCTTTGAACAGGTGCTCGTTCTTGAGGATGTTGGACATGGTCGGCTGGGTCGGCGCTTTCTTGAGGTTAAACTCGAGCTTGGCCCAGCGGCACAAATCCTTCTGCGTGATCTTGGGCGTCGACCGGTGCTTCTCGCAGATGCGACGCTTCTGCTCGACCGTGAGGTTGCCGCCGCCCTCGGCGCGGCGCTTGCGCGAGTTGGGCTTGGCTGTCGCCGACTGCGCGTCGTCTTCGACGCCCATGACGGGGGACCCGGACGGCGGCAGCGCCGTGCCATTGTTGCCGTAAAGTTGCTGCTGTTGCTGCGGCGTAATGCCGGCGTTCGCGAGCCCCGCGGCGGCGGCGGCGGCCGCAGCAGCCGCATGGTGCTGCTGGTGCGCATGGAGCTGCTGGGCCGTGAGCGGCGCAGTATTAGGACTCGAAGGTTTCTGCATCATGGCGTGTGCGCTGCTGAATAAATTCCGACGAGGTACAAGTTTGTATGAGCGGCTCTCTGCCGAAGAAGCACGGGGGGGAAAAGGAGGGCGCGACGCACTGGGCGGTTGGGAAATTTTGGAAGGGGGGAAGCGCATTTTAAAATCCCGCCAATCAGAAGGAAGCGGAGGATATGATTGGTTGATTCAAATGGAATGAGGGTACTGTGAACAGCCTTAATTGAGGATGAAACGAGTGGACCCAGATAGGACTGGGATCAGTCTCAGATCGGACTCTCGTGGTGTTGAAGTGGTCTCCCATTTGGTCAGTGACTCTCAATGCGAGAATCTTCCGCACATCTCTCATTGGCTAAAATACCACTCGATGAAAGATGAATGACGGTAAATGTGATTCGGAATGATTGCAAGGGGCGGAAACCGCCCTCCAGGAAGTCATTTCGCAATTGGCTACAGAGCAACCACGTACTCCCAGTCCTCTCTATGGTGCCCGACAAGGAGTGGCGCGGCGAAGGCCAGAACGTGGACAAGCGCACGGCGCGCAAGATCCACGCCGAGGAGTTTCAGCACACAATCCGTGAGATCCGCCAAGAGTATTTGCGCGAGTTCCAGGCACGACAGGTGAAAGCCGAGCCCGAGATCGGCTCGGACCAAATCCATGTGTACGTGCGCAAGCGCCCCGTGCTCGAACACGAGCTCGCCAACCACGAATTCGACGTGATCTCGTCCATTGGGCTCCGCGAGATCGTCATCCATGAGTGCAAAATGTACAACGACATGCGCCACAAGTACATCATGTCCCATCACCAGCGGTTCTCCCGGTGCTACGACGACAAGACTGAGACGGAGACCGTGTACGAAGATGCTGGCAAGCCGCTCGTGCTCCATGCCATGGGCGGCGGCAAGTCGGTCTGCATGATGTACGGCCAAACCGGCTCGGGCAAGACGTACACTATGGGCGGGATGTTTGCGTTCATCGCCGAAGATCTCTTCACAGAAGCCGTGGGGGACGTCGACTTTGATGTCTCGGTCAGTGCGATTGAGATTGTTGGTAGCAAGTGCTCTGACTTGTTACACGAGCGGTCGAAAGTAATGGTGTGCGACGACGCCGACGGCAACACGAGCCTGCTCAACTGTTCCGAGACGTCGGCCGACTCATCCAACTCGCTGCTCGATATACTGGAGAATGTCAAGTCGCTTCGTACGACGGAAGCGACGAATGTCAACTCGCAGTCGTCGCGGTCTCACTTGGTCGTGTACGTGAACTTACGGGACAGCAAAGGTGCACTGTACGGCCAGCTCGTGCTGCTGGATCTCGCGGGCAGCGAACGCAATGAAGACTCGTTCTACCATGACGCCGCGCGTCGCAAGGAAACGATCGAGATCAACAAGAGCCACTTGGCACTGAAGGAATGCATCCGCGCGATCGGCAGCGAAGACACGTCTGGGTATGTGCCGTATCGTGCCAGCACGTTGACGCGTATTCTGAAGAGCTGCCTGTGGAGCAAGAACTCCCGCGCGAGCGTGATCGCCACAATCTCGCCACTGTCTGTCGATACCGAGCATACGCTCCATGCACTTTTGTGCGCCGGGCAAATGCTCGAAGAGACGCCGCACCTGCGGACCGAGAAGACGGAAGTCGAGCAAGACGAGCCCCCCATCTTGTCGGTCCGCGAGTGGAACAACGAAATGGTCCGTGAGTGGATCTGTGGCCAGCGCAAGGGCAGCTTTGCCAAGTACAGCAGCAACATTACGACAGCACTGGACGGCCGCATGCTCGTGCGCTTCACGGTCGCGCGTTTTACGCAGATTTGCGATGGCGACGCCACCGACGCCGCTCATTTGTTCAAGGCGTTGCGCAACGAAATGGCAAGCCAGGAGAAGCAGCTCAAGGCCAAGCGCGTGCGCATCGCGGGGAGGAACGCGCCGAAGGCAGGCGTGCATCGTGATTGACAACGTACTGGTGCAGGTACTGAGATAGCATACTATGGAGAGTTGCTAAATGGAGGATTTTTATTATGAGTTACTAAAGAAGCAGTGGTTGCTATATGAGAGTACCATACGACAATCATTCTCGCTCCATTCCTTCTGCCTTCTCGCCACAATCGCCTGAACCATCGTGACTCTCAAAGACCGCAACGATGGCAAGCGAAGTGGTGGCGCTCCCGCCCGAGTTCCAGTCACTGGAGGAGGATTTTGTTGAGAGCAAGATGGCGATCAACAACAGCATCCACGCGATTCTCGACGAAGGTATGTTGCACGCCGAGAACGTTCCGTCCAGGAGGACTGCAGAAGAACGTGTTGTGTGTACCCCCAGGATCCTCGCCCAGTGCGATTCAGCTCGCGCAGGCCAATGTCGTTGAAGCTCAGCGCTGTGTGAGTGCTATGGAATTCACACTTCTTGGTGCCGTGTATCTGACTGGGTGTGTTTGCTCTCACCAGATGAAGCTCATGAGCGTTGAAGTACGAGGGAAGGCGCCAAACGTGCGCAAGGCCATGCAGTCCAAGGTGCGCTCTCTTCTGCCATCTGCGTGCGAATATTACGTTGATTACGAACAAGTTCGATTCGCGTAGATCAATTTGTACCGAGAAGAGCTGCAGGGGCTCACTCGCGATGTCGAGCGCGCGCAGCTCATGGCCAAAGAGATGAAGTCGCGGCAAGGCACTGCCCGCGATACCAATGTAAGACTAGAGCACTTGGTGATACGTACTATACTCTGTCACAAACTGACGGAGTCTTTTCGCAACAGTATTCGCAGTACGATCGCATCATGGCGAACACCGACCGCCTCAACAAGTGAGTACCATAGGCAACCCTTGCTTAGATTGGATACTGAATTTCGGCCCTCCATAGATCGACCCGAGCGCTGGCAGACTCGCAGCGGCTGATCGCTGAGACCGAACAGATTGGCATATCTGTGCTCGACAACCTTGAATCCCAGCGAGAGAGCTTACTTTCTGCCCATGAAAAGGTACACGCCCTCAAATCGTCTCGTGAGAATCCATTGAGATCTTGACGTCATGAAATGATTCCTCTTAGGTCCGCGAGACGCGCGAAGTCACGGGTGAGGCAAGGCGCATTCTCCAGCGCATGATCCGTCGTGCGATCACCAACACAATTGTGCTGTACACGGTCATTGCCATACTCGTCGCGGCGATCTGCGTCGTCATCTACCACGACTTTATCAAGGCCTCTCCATCCAGCTACTTCGACTTCTAAATAACCGCGTAACCGTACCCACCGTATCTGATATGTTCCTAACTTCAAACTGCTGTCGTTTTCGTATCAGCCGTTTCTCTGCGACGCCTCAGGAATGATTTTCAGCCAATGTGATCTCTGGATCCTTCCGTCGAAGCCTGACAAATCCAACACCGGCGGGTGGGCCCAATCATCCCAGCAGTGACGTCGACGACAGCACGCGCGCAAGCAGATCCACTGTTGCAGTTCCACTTTCACTTTTACCGTTTCGCACTTCGTCCCACCAACTCCGCCGGCCCATCATGAGCGACGGCTCCAAGCAGACGCACCCCACGGGCGGTTGCCACCCAGCGGTGCTGCCGTCGCGGGTGCTCTCGCTGGACGAGATGACGCTCTCGAGCTCGGATTACTCGACCGAGTTTGATTCGATTCTACCGGCAGCGCACACGGCGCATGACGTGCAGCGAGGCAAGCGCCTGCAGAGCTACGGTACCACAGACGCCGCGACGAAGGCCATGCAGATCAAGAAGGGCGTCTTGGTGTCGTCCGTGGCCAACCTCAGCACAGCGGTATGGTGATAGTGATGGAAGAATCGTATTATCTGCACTCTTACTAACTGTTTGGTCCCTTTGTGTAGTACAACCTCGCCGTGATCAACTATGCGCTCCTCATGATCCGCCGCACGCATCCACCGTCGAGCCCCGAGGTGACGTCGACGGTCGTGTCCTGCTCCCTTGCCGGTGCGATCCTCGGGCAGCTCACGTTTGGGTATGTCGGCGATGCCGTGGGCCGCCGCAAGGGCATGATCTTTACGCTGTTGCTGTCGATTGTCGGCGCGCTCGCGAGCGCCGTGCTGCCGTGGGGCACCACGACCATCTACCCGATCTTGGCGCTGTGTCGTTTCGTGCTTGGGCTCGGTGTCGGCGGCGTCTACCCACTCTCGGCGACCACGGCCGTCGACACCAGCAACGACGACACAGAGAACCGACGCACGATCGCGGCGGTCTTCAGTTTCCAGGGCATCGGACAAGTGCTCGCGCCGCTCGTCGCGTATGTCTTGCTCCTCTTGGGCATTGGCCACGGCTTTGGCTGGCGATTCCTCCTTGCCGCTGGCGCGCTGCCCGGTCTCTTTGTGCTCAAGAGTGCGATAGACGCCCCCGAGACCGACGAAGGACGGTCGGGACGGGACCTCGCTGGGTCCAATCGCTCGCTACTGGAGATGCTCCAGAACGACCGCGGTCTGCTGCGCAAGCTTGTGGGTGCCGGCCTCGGCTGGTTTCTGTTTGACATTACGTTCTATGGAAACGTCATCTTCACGCCCGTGATCCTCCAAGACACGTTCGGCTTTGACAGCAACCACTCCAAGATCGTCGCGAGGTACTCGCTGATCGTCGCTGCGATTGGACTCCCCGGGTACCTCGCGACCCTGCTCGTCGTCGGTCGCATCGACTTCAAGTCGATCCAGATCATGGGCTTTATTGTCATGGCCGTGCTTTTCGCGGCGCTAGGGGCGCTGTACTCGAATCTCAGGGATGCAGCGGCTGCGATGCTCACGCTGTACGCACTCACGTTTTTCTTTTCCAATTTCGGGCCCAATGTGAGCACATTTTGTCTCCCGGCCGAGATCTTCCCGTCCGAGTCCCGCGTGAAACTGAACGGCATCGCCGCCGCGATGGGCAAGCTCGGGGCGACGGTTGGCGCAGCGTTGTTTGGGATGATTGAGAAGGAGTACGGAGTCACGCACGTGCTCCTGATCAGCAGCATCGTGTCGGTGCTCGGCGCGATCGTGACTTACTACTGCATCCCGTCCAAGAAGAACCGAGCGAGAGACGGGAAGAGTACTTGCTGAGGCAAATTAATCACGTCACTTCACTGGTCTCCAGTGATATTATAGTTCATCATCCCACGCCTGCAGGCATTAAAACACATTTCCCATTGCGCATCGCGGTCAGAAATCTGTGACGTGTGGAAGATTCTGCCCTGCTTCAACTTCAATTTGCCTCGGACTCATCATGAAACGCAATTATTTCTCACTTACAATTATCACCTCCATATAGTGACTACATTGATGGTCACTACGCGTGGATCGCCATCGAAGGATCTCCTCCCCTCACAAAGTTGACCTCTTCGCCAACGTGACACGAGATGGCGCTGCAGCTGCTCAAGCAAACGCGCGCCTTTGGCGGCCTCTTGCGCCAGTATGCGCACGAGAGTGTAGAGACCAAGTGCACCATGAAGTTCAACATCTTTTTGCCGCCTAACGCGAGCGACACGGCCAAAGTGCCTGTGCTGTACTTTCTCGCCGGACTCACGTGCGACGACGAGCGCGCGTTCCAGAAGGCACCGACGTTCATGAAGGCCGCGGCCGCGCGTGGCATCGCGATCGTCACGCCTGATACGAGTCCGCGCGGCGTCAACATTCCCGGGGAAGACGATTCGTGGGACTTTGGCTCGGCCGCCGGCTTTTACCTCGACGCGACCGAGCCGCTGTGGAAGAACCACTACCGAATGGAGTCGTACGTCACCAAGGAGCTGCCGGCGCTGGTCATTGCGAACTTCCCCATCTTGGCGGACCGCCAGTCGATTACGGGCCACTCGATGGGCGGCCACGGCGCGCTGACCATTGCGCTGCGGAACGCGGACGCCTACCGCTCGGTCTCGGCGTTTGCCCCGATCGCGCATCCGACGCAGTGCCCCTGGGGCATCAAGGCGTTCACGGGCTACTTGGGCTCGGACCAAGAGACCTGGAAGCAGTACGACGCGTCGCTCTTGCTGCTCGCGCGAGGCGCCCACAAGCACGAGATCCTCATTGACCAGGGCCTCGAGGACCAGTTTTTGGCGGACAAGCAGTTGCTCGTGGACGCGTTCGACGCCGCGGCCAAGCAAGTGCAGCAAAAGGTGACCATTCGCCACCACGAAGGATACGACCACGGGTACTTTTTCATTGCGACCTTTGCCGAGGACCACGTCAACTTCCACGCGAATGCGCTCTTGGCGTAAGCGTCGACAGCTACGTATGCACTGGTGAGAAAGGCGATCGTATTCGGACTGTCCCTGGTCGTAAAACGCGAATGCGTCATTCGATTTCAAAACGACTTTTACACTAGTATTTGATTTCTCTAAATTTCGTTTAGTGGGTGTACGTGCGCCGTTGCGACGTAGGGTACCGGCAGTATTCACAGGGCACGAAGCAGTATCCGGGGCGGCCTTCTTCCATCGACGCCATCATGCGGTCCTCGTCGTGCCACGGGTGGTAGGGCAGCGTCGCCGACAGCGGCGTGCCGTTGGCACCACAGGTCGCGGTCTCGACGCACGCGTGGGAGGTCGCGAGGCCGGCGTTGCGGAGCCCGTCGCTCAGCAGCAGCGGTTGCTCGGGACCCTCGAGCTTTTTCTGCTTGTCTTTGGTCCCGACCATGGGTTGCACGCGAAGCCGACACGACTGGTCCAGCACGACGTCGCCAAAGACGTACCGGTACTGGCAAAACTCGGGGAACTCGCACTTGGCCTGGCGGTAGTTCCAGTAGCAGTCGCTGTCGAGCATGGGCGGTCGCGCCGACTTGTCGGCGCCCGACAAGCCCTGGAATACGTGGCGAAGCTCGGTCCGCAGCTCGCGCAGAAACGCTGCGTTCGAGAGAATCTCTCGGTGGCGCGCGCCTTCGACTTCCCACACACTTGTCTACGGGTTCCAGCAGGAGAGATAGATCAGTCAGTGGTTTCCTCTGGTTGCCAAGAGATTCGAGATGAGGGCGTACCGTCCATGTCCGTCCCTGGTCGTGCTGCGTGCTCTCGTAGAATGAGACTTCGTCAACGGTCGACTTGCCTCCGAAGATGCCGCCAAAGAACGAGGAGCCAGTGGTGGATGAGGCACCGCCGTCCTTGCTGGACGCCGCGTCCTGTGGGTTCACCTCGCACACGTCGTGTTTCGTTTTGGCATGGACATAGTCAGCGTGGTGATGGGCCCCCTGGCGGATCGCCTGAAACGACTTGGTCTGCTGGGCCGAAAAGTAGACGGACTGCGGCGCGACCGTGACGTTGACTGGCGTGCCGCCTGGGCCGAGCCAGGTGTGGGCCCACGAGAGCGAGTGGTAGGGTACCGTACCATCGCCCGTCTTGCTGCACACTTGCTGATTGCCCACCTCGTTCTCGAGCGAGAGCTGGTACCAGTGGCCAGCCACGTCCGTGTCGTGGTACTTGTAGTTGTACTTCGTATCCATGTTGGTGCCGTACACGGCGTAGACCGACGCGATCGGCGGTCGCTCCCACGGCGAAAACGCGTCGAGAATGTCGTCGTCCACATAGAATCTACAAACCATTACAATCAGACACGCCACCTGAATAGTAAGCTTCGGGACGAGACGCACCGCTTCCGGAGGGCTTCCAACTGGCCAAAGATCGGGTCGTGGACCGCCATGTCGCGAAAGAGTGCCCCAGACG
Organism: Pythium phragmiticola; assembly: GCA_023335935.1. Classification (NCBI taxonomy): domain Eukaryota; phylum Oomycota; class Peronosporomycetes; order Pythiales; family Pythiaceae; genus Pythium; species Pythium phragmiticola. Next base: position 19,396 of record JAADWA010000184.1, read on the forward strand.
CAATGTCGACGGCCGTGTAGTTGCGCTCAATGATCTCTGGCGGCGACGTTGACGCATTGTCGGTCGAGGAGGACGAGGCCGTGGAGAACCGCACCGAAATGAGCACGTCCGAGTCGTGCTTGGTCTGTGGCACGGACGGGATCGGCATGAAGCTCAGAATCGCGCCTATAGAATGATCCAGCGAGAGAGCAAGTGAGACCAGCAGCTTGACATGTTACGCCGAACGCTATTGGGTGATCCATACCAAAGGTCGCGACGAGCTTCCGTACTTCGCTCTGCGGCAGTGGCAGCCCCATGGTGATGCCGGAAGCGAGCAGCTCCATGGCCTCGGGGCTGCCCAGCAACGGCGCACCAACAGCAAAGAAGGCTGAAATGTGCTTATCGATCCACTCCTGCCAGTGATTGCGGCCCACCTCGTGCTTAAGCCACGCGAGAAAGTACCGGAAGACGTTGTTGCCCATCGAGTGCGCAATCACGACGACACCACCATCGTTCGGCTCGCCATGTAGGGTCATCGCGTTCTCGACTGACGTATAAACGAAATTCCATTAATTCCCCAGCAATAGAACCCATCAGAATCGCATGGCCCGAGTATGTGGACCAGGAAAAACGTACTCTTGCGCTTGAGCGAGAGAAAATAATTGTCTCGCTCCTGTAGCATGGACGGGGGCAGTCGCCAGTCGTACGGCGCGACAATAATCTCGTCCGGTTCAAAGTGGAAATGGTCGATGAGATCGACCACGAGCCCGCGCCAGATCACCGACAGCGGACCCGTGAGAAAACCGGGATCCAATTCGGTGATGGCTGAGAACCCCTCGCCGGCGCGGAGCTTGCAGTCGAGCTCGGTCTGGTTCTCCATGTGGAGCTTCATGCACCGCAGCCAGCAGTCGCCCTGCGCCAGGATGCGCGCGACATCAATCCAGAGCCCTACGAATAAGAAGTACACAAATAAGAAATGAAGAGCTTGCAGAGAGTAGAGCGTCATGAGGGGTCAGCACACGTACGGTCGCCGACTTTGACATCACGGTAGAGATTTTTCTGGATGCCTCCGTGGCTGCAGCTGTGCTTGCGCCACGCGACAAGTTGCGTCGACGCGAATCCGGGGATGAGCACGACTGGACGCCGCGGCGTGGCTTTCTCCTGGGCCGCCGCAATCGTAGCCGTGAGCGCGAGCAGCGTCCACAGTAGTAGCAATAGTGTTCGCATTGGATATCGAGATCTCTTTTGCGTTCGTCCTGCAACTGCTAGTGCGCTTTCTCGCAGTCGTTGGGAGCTGCTCGTGAAGCGGAGCTCCTGGCGGATTCGATGGTGCGGGTGCGAGTGTGCGCCGTGGCTCGGTAGAGACGCTACAGGGGACGCGTTTTCGGCTCCAAACGACGTCGAAATGATTGCGGTCGAGGTTGATCACCACCTTTGTTACTGCTGGAAGTGAAGTGGCGAAGCCAGTCGAACGGAAGGCGAGCGTCGGTCAAAAATATCAGTTTCAGAGGATGAAGTGAACTGGGTCTTGGATGAATCTCCACGAGCCAATCAGATCATCCAATGAAATCGTTTTAGCCAATCAACGTATTGGAAAAGATCGAAGAAGCAAGTGTGCGGTGCTGAGACCGTTGGGACTCAATGGAGCAGCACGCCCGTCACCACCAGGAGTATGTACCTACTCGGAAACCGAGAAGATCGTCGCGCACAGTTATCAGGTACTGTACAACGCCAACATGGCTTGGGGGCGCGAACTTCTGGTTCCTTGTTTAGGAACTGATGGTCCCTTGTTTGAGTGGAATTCGGAACATGTTGAAGTGATGGGCTGGGAACTGCGTCGTGTCTCTCGATTCGAGACGTTCCTATGGTTTCTCTCACTCTCCCTTTCACCGCCAAGCATTCACTTTGTCGACCATGGACGCCTCGCCGGTCGCCAAAATGTTGGAGTCAAACCGCTCGCACCATGAGCCCTGTTGACCCACCACGGCCGCAATCCAGGCGGATTTGTGACGGATGCCCGACGCTCGTGGATCGGCACACCTCGCTGCGCGCAGATTCCGTTGATTATCTCGTTGGGGAACTCCGCGCCGCGCGGAAGCGACAGACTGAACCAACGGAGATGCGTGTTCTGACCGAGCATCTCGACCGCAGCATCGACTAGTGGCGTGTAGTCATGTGTGATACATGGCATGGTGATCATCAGCGATCGTAGCGTCTTGGCGACATCCGTGCCACTGTCGCTCAACGCACGCAACCGCCTGGTCACTCCTTCAGAGAGATCGCCATTCTCATTCGGCTCGCTCATGATTGCGAGGGTATCGAGAGTCCAGGACGTCGATACATCCACTATATGCTGAAGATCCAGCGTCACGCAGTCGAGGCGCAACGTCTTCAGGAACCACATTCCATCGCGGCGACACCAGGTCCTCGATTGTCTTTATCATTTGCGCGATCCCGTGCACACGATGGAAGTAAAAGTACATGGGGATTACGGGAGTCTCATTGTCGCTGTCTCGCGACAAGTCCATCTTGCTCTCGAGCCAGCGGTCGGTTATGGAATCTGGCAGGTCGTTGGAGTAGTAACACTCAATGCGCAGTCCAATCCATGCTGCGCTGCTTCCACGCGCTTGTTCCAAGTGTGGGCCAAAGCTCTAGCAGCACTTGAACCCACGCACGCTTGCTCGTGCGCCTGAGCTGAGCGAGCACACGTAGCGCGGCGAGAATGTCGGGAATGGATTCCTTGACGACGTCTCTGTCCCAGCGAACATGCAGCCACGTTGGACTCGGTGCAGTGGTGGGAGTAATACGAAGATCTCCGTGCTTGAGCACTTGAAGCAGCGCCAAGAGCGTTGCCAACATTGACTCCACGATTTTTCAATTTGCTTCGGTCTGTCGTCTGCGCGACGTGGAAGTGCTTGTGTAAATCCAAGCACAGCTGCATGAGTATCCTTCATTGCGTTCCGAATCTCAATGTTATCAACTTCTTCTTGAGAAATCTCTGTCGCTGGCAGACCGTGAAGTGCCCTTCAATCTGCGACTTGTATTCAATATTGATCACCTCCACGACCACCATCAAAAATGCATGGCGCCCACATTCACAGGAGAGCGGAAGTCGTCAACAGTTTGGATGAGTTCCTTAGCCTCGAGATGCTCTGAGTAGTGACCGTGAAGGCGCGCTGATCGGAGCCATACGAGTGGAGGATAGATGTATGCCCCAAGATTCGGACCGCCATGGACACGTACAGCAGAGAGAACTCCGCATGCGTTTATCTTGGACGTCACGACGTCAATCAACTCAGGCTGATTGTCCAGTGTTGACCGCACAGCGCTGAAAAGCCAATTTAGGGTTGACCATCAACCACAAACTGGGTATCACTCTCTTCGCTTCACCTCATCGATACTCGTGGTCGCGACAAGCGCGGGTGACATCACCCCCACCTCGCGCGCTTTCACTCGACGACTTGGTGAGTCACTCTTGTCAGATCGATCTCTTGGCACTGTTCCTTGCGGTAGAAATGGCAAAAGCTCTGCCGCACGGGCTTTTGCTGCATGGCCCGCACGACTTTCGAGTGCTTGGCGAGGAGCGCTGGCCGCATGGACGACGATAGACTGGATGCGTTTATTCCAACAAAAGGAGCCGGAGTACTCGTCATGGCGGCCTCGTCCTCCTCGTCGGGGTCGGGGACGGATCGAAGCTCCAAGTTCGGTGTCGGCGGAGGAGTCAAACTCGCTGGCTCGCTCCGGGGTTTTTGCGTGTGTTCAAACTCGGTCAACAGTAACTCTAACTGAGAGCTGCTCGGTCGATGGCCTTCGTTCGTAAACGCCAACAATTTTCCGAGCATCGTAAAGCAGTGGGCAAAGCCTCCCGACTCAGTCGTCGGATGCACGCTGGGATCCAAACACGACGAATCGCCAAATACAGCTATGCGTCCGCCGTTGCGAGATGGCACATCGTACAGACCCAGTACGGGCACACGCTCGCGCGGAAGTTGATCCTCACTTACACTTGGTCCACCGGGCAGACTCGACGACCGATTCAGAATCGTACCACTGCGGTCGATGGAATCGATATACGCGATCGATCCGCCAACGGGAAACTTAGTCAAGAATGATCCTGACCAGTACGGAAATGCCGTGGGCGACAGCAGCGACACGGATGCATTGGACCGCACTTCATGCGCAAACTCAATGTTGAATTCCCGAAGTAGTCCGTTGAGTGCCGGCAAATTGGCGCCGCCCGTTACCGGCAGCCAGTGGCTCAGCGTGCTTGTGTCGTACATGGTCATCGTGTCGAGCACACGGTCGTCGTACCAGTCAGCAAACACGAGCAGCGATACGTTGTCGTACTTGATAGCCTTCTGAAGCGCTGTCATCTCTTCTTGGAAAAAGGCTTCCTCTGGATCTACTATAAGCACCGAGCCGTACCGCGTGAGGTCGACGCACGAGTATTCGAACGGTAAAATCTCCAGGTAGTACCCTTGCGAAATCACATAGTTCCACAGTTGGTGAAAATTCGTGTGCGGATGGTCGCCGGCACTGTCGAGCGGATCGTCTTGATTCTCTAAGCTGTCGCGTGGCACAAACGCTGACGGGTACGGGAGGTTGTGGAACTGGTCCCATAGAATGCGCTTGGCCTTTGGTGGTGTCGGAACAACGGGGATTCGCATGGGCACGATCACGTTGTTCACGAACCCCAACTCCGATCGGACAGCAAAATGTAGAGACCCACGTGCAGTGCCCTTGAACTTTGCACCGTTTTCCTTGACTTCGACAAACACGCCAATGGATCCATAGTACGGCCAGAGCATATCGGGCGTTGCGATGGCCACCGACAAATGGTTTCCCGAGTCATCGTCGGGCACCCATCGAGGTAGTCCATCGAGCGCCGCCGAGACGGACGAGGGGTTTAGCAGCGTGAGGTTGACCATCATCGGGAGTGACGTGTGGTACAGCGGCTGCGAGCATAGCGGCCACATGTACGGACAGTCGGTCGCGTCGATCGATGAGGGGAACGCACTGGCCATTTGGTTGAAACTCGTCATGGGATCCGCCGACTGCTCGAATTGCTGGTACTTCTCCCACAGCTTTAGCACCAGCTCGCTGGCCGCCGTGATGTTGAGTCGGCCGGCGCCCTGTTCGAAAATGTGGTTTTGCACTGTGAATTCGTCCTTCATGATACGAGACGGAAGTCGGTCGGCACTGCGGATCAGGATTTGCTTCATAGACGCAGGGTTCAGCAGCGTCCACCGCGCGCCGGCATCGGGAATGATGGACGCGAGCAGGGCGATTGCCCCCGAGACGATTGGAGCCGCCACGCTCGTGCCCGACAAAAGCCGACACCCTCGAGAGATCTCAGCACCTGGGATATCTTCAGCCAGCGCGACCAGATCGGGCTTGACGCGACCCGTGCCAAAGGGCAGTTCCCACATGGTCATCCCGCGCGAAGAGAAGGACGCGACGTTGCCCTCACGGTCCACGCCGCCCACACCAATGACTTCCATTTGGTCGGCCGGGTTGGTCGTCGTGCCGTACTTGGGGCCGTTATTCCCCACCGCGCTGACGATGATCACCCCGTTGGCTGCGAGTTCCTGGATCTTTTCAATGAACGGTAGGTCCTGGAAATCCGGACCGCCAGTGCTTAGGTTGAGCACATTAATCCGGAGATGCAGCGCGTAGTTGAACGCGTCCAGAAACCACGCCGTGAACGAGAGCTGGTCGCTCGTAAACGTGCGAAATACGTACAGCTCGGCCTCTGGCGCGAGCCCCGGACAGCCCGAGTCGCTGCCGCCAATCACGCTCGCGACAAACGTGCCGTGGCCCACGAGATCTCTGGTCTTTTTCTCATTTGTCCAGTTGATTCGCTGCTTGACATTCTGGAACCGCGAGTTCGAGAGGCCCGTGTCAAAGATCGCGACCTTGACGCCCTGTCCCTTGAAGCCGCGTTCCCACAGCTCACTCACGCGCAGTTCATCCACGAGTTGCGGCGGCGGGCGGCGCTTTGTTCGTGGCGACGACTTGGTCGTGGATCCCACATTACCAGAGAGCTGCTGCCGTGTGCGCGGGCGCAGAGCCGACAGCAGCTCCACGCTCGTGTACGGCTTGTTGCGGTGGATACGCTTGACGAATTTCCTCGAGTGGCGTGACGTTTCCAGCGCAAAGATCGCGTCGTCCGCGACGAGGCATTCATGGGTTGATTTCCACCCACAGGCGTAGAGCGAAACCACGACAAAGTCGGTGGGGACGTCGGGCATGGCCGACTCGCGCGGAACTATCTCAATGCCCAGCGTGGACTTCATAGGGATCGCGCCCAGCAGACTGCCCACGCGCGCTTCCTGGGCCGTGAGATCGTCGTAGAAAGCCAGTTGCACGATGTATTCGTCGGAACGGTGCGGCTCCTGCCACGCCGCACAGCGCGGCGACTGCGCGAGATGGCCAGCACTGGCTTGGACATGTCCACAGATACATAATAGACCTAGTAGGAGAGGCAGAAGCACGCCCAGGAACGCGCCGCGATGGCGTCGACGCCGCGCGCGCGACTCGGTCACCGCCATTCCGATGTGGCGGATTCGGATTGGGTGAAATCGATGAATGCAGTCAGTTTTTCTAAAATTCACGATAACACGCGCGAATCAGATGTGAGGTGGTCCACATAGATCTGAGAACCTGTACTTTTGTATGTTAGGTTGAGCACAGAACCTTGGACATTCGATATTCGACGTCATTGCAGATTGCGAGCAGGGACAGTAACGACAGACGGCATGGTGACGATCGTAGGCTTCGGGTCGCTTCTCTCGCGTACGATGAGCCGCTGCCATGGATCTATACAGAGTAAATAGTAGCTAATCTCTCTGTGTATATTCCGTGTGATTCCCGGCAGTCAAGTCGGCAAAGTCGACGTTCGGCGACGCCGTCGAGAACTTTCGGCTCGCGCGCATGCACAACTACCGCCGCGTGTACGCCCATCCAGCGTCCGTTTTCTTCGAGCGTGGTATCGCCAACCTAGTGACCAAGGCGGGTGGTCTCTATTCTTGCACTCGTGGTTAAGAATCAGCCATGTCCATTGACGCGGCATGGGATGTGGTGCGTAGGAAATCGCGAGCTTGTCGGTCGAGCCGGCAGAGGGCAGCTCGTTTCTCATCAGCGTTTTCGACCTGCCCGAGTCCATGCTGCCCAGCTTCTACGAGCGCGAAGAAGAGTTCCGAATCATCAGCGCAGAGTTCACGGAGCTGGACGGCACGGTCGGTGGGAAGGTGCGGCTAGAGCAGGCAACGAGATGTGATGGGGTCGAACAGACGTGATAGATGATCTGTGGTGGTGTCGGTAGGGACTCATGTGCACGCGGTGGACCGACGAAGAGTACATCGCCACTCGGTACGTCCACAGGGGCCGCTGGAGAGTACACCAATGAGTTGCTCATCACATTGGGTGCACTGCGCAGTGGTCAAGAGGCGTTCGACACGCTGTACAAGAAGCACGGCGTCGACACGATCTGGGGATGGGGGATCAACAGCGGCATCCTTCCGTGCCGGGTGTGTAGTCAATGCACGCTGCCCACATACGGTTCAAGGGGCACTGACAAGGCTCTGTATTTTCGTTTCTATTAGATCTACCTGCGCCACTGTTTGCTGTCGGTCAAGAAACTCGGCGAGCACGTGTACGAGGACTTTGTGACCACAACGTTCCTGAGCGACCGCACGACCACAATTCAGGAATATGTTGCGGCGAATCCGAGCATCATGGACGAGCAGCCGCCGGCGCATCTCGCTGAGCGCTACAACGGGTAGGTTATGTTGGGAAACCAGCGGTCCTCGGGTGCTGAGCAGGCCACAGGGCACAGCACCCATCGAATACAGAGTCTCCCAGTCACTTGCCAGCTTGCTTGATGACACAACCAGGCTTTCAGTGCGTCGCTGCGAGCGATCGTCGAATGGTTGCCTGCGTCTCGTTCAGCGTGCGCAGTTCCGCAAGAATGCGCGCCACGTCGCTTGCGCCGTGGCTCTTGGTATTCGCGTTTGTTGAATGCCGTCGAGCCTTGTGAGGGCTGCTTCGCTCTTCACTCCATTGGCCTCCGATCGCCTGGGATCCACTCTTCAAGATGCGGTCCCGTGTGCTGTGGACGCTGCCACTGTCGTCGACGACGTCGTCGTTCACGAACGCATGGAACTCGTTATAGTCGATGAACCCGTCCTTGTTGGTGTCAAACCTCAGACACAGTAGCTTGACTTCCGAGTCACTCACGCGGAAACCAATGTCGCCGAGCGCGAGTAGGAAATCCAACGGCGCCAACGCGCCGCGCCCGGCCTGGTCGTACTTGTAGAACATTTGCTTGATCTCGCGCGCACTCAGCTTGGTCTTCCGCTGCGTCCACCTCTTCAGAAACGACCGCCGATTGAAAAAGCCCCAGAGCAGTTCACCATAGTCAATGGCGCCGCTCCGGTTCGGGTCAAAGTGGCGGAAAAGCGTAGCGGCCTGCTCGGGCGACAGCTCCACGCCGTGCTCACCAAGTAAGAACCGGAACTCGCCGTACTCGAGCGTGCCGCTGTGGTCGAGATCGTGCCTGCGAAAGAGATCGACGCTCTCTGTGCCTTTGCGGTCCAGCAGCCGTTGAATCTTCTTCATGGCTGCGTCGAACGCGCTGCCGGCCTCGACGGCACAGGCGTGGCTCTCGTGGTGGCGGCGGCCGTGGAGATCGTACACCCACATAGACGGCTGCGCGCGTGGTTTCCGGTCGCCCTGTGTGAGCAAATCAATCTCGATCTGGGAAAGCGGACCCGCTCCGATCACGGGTCCTTTTTGCCACTTGTCGCCACCGCACCCGAGCGCGACACGCGTCGACTGCGTGAGCTTTTCCTGCTCTCTGTACGACGCAATCCGCGTCTGCTTGAGCTGTGATTCCATGCGGCTGGCAATGTCGTGGTACTCGAGCGTGTCAGCAAGGCCCTGCTTGACAAGCCGCGCGTCACGTAGCTTTTGCTCATGGGCGAGCAGCTTTTTCTGGTTCTGTTCGGCAGTGTGCTTCCACCGTAGCGACGCGATGGCCTGGGCCTTACGCTGCCGCTCCTGCGCAATCTCAATGTCACGTTTCGATTGCGTGAGTTCCAATTGGATGTGGCGCTGTTCCTCACTCCACGCATTCCAACTCGAACGCGAGTGCCGCCGTTGGCTGTCGATACGTTCTCTTGCTGGCTCAAAGCGATAGGATGACGGCAGCGGGATGCCCCCACTATCTTCTCGGTCATCATCTTGGCCGTACGATGGGCGCTTCTCCTTGCTGAAATCTCTAATGGTCGTTGTGTGCGGCTTGTTGGGTCGCGCTTGGAGCGTCTGGTCGTCCAGCTCGTCGGATTTCGAGAGGCTGTCGACGTGATGACCATCGGGAGCAACTTCCCCTTGATCTCCTCCGCCCGCGTTCACCAGATCTTCAAAGAACGCCGGAAAGTCGGAACTGTCCGAAAGTGTGCGCTCGCTGCGATTGCTGCCTGCGCTGTAGGGAGGAGGCGGTGGTGATGTTGGACCAAGAGCGTGCTCCGTTTCCACTGTTGGGGTTGGTTCTTGCTGGGAGTTGTCAGTGCGTTCGGCCACTTCTGGGTCCTCTTCGTCGCTTTCTCCACACAGTCGAAGTGCCCAACCGTCGCTGGTTTTGTAAAGCAGTATCCGCGAAAGCAGCCACTTGACAAGCTGCTCTCGCGTGGGCGGCCGGACCGTCTCGGCGCAGATCCATGCACGCACCGCCGTGTCCACTGCGTCGTCAAACGCCTCGACTCTTGTGTCCTTGTGATTTAATAGTCTCGTACGCAAGGTGGTAACCGGACCACGTGGCAAAGCGATCACGCGTTCAAACACTCGCGCCATGAGCTGTTTGGTAACGCGACGCTCGATTCGCTGACTCTCATGGGACACAGTGAACACGAGTGCGTACACCGGTGCGGTCTCTTCTCTAACGCTCACGTCCACAAAGGAGTACGCCTGCCGTGGTGACGACACGATCGGTGCTACCATGAGTGGCACGCCATGCGCGCACCACTGGAACATTGTCCCTTTAGATTGGTGTAGGGCAAAAGAGAAGAAATGACGAGTGGGTCTCATTCCTCCCTTGTGACTACAATGTGTATTTCTGGATTACTGTGGCTCGCATCAATTTCAGTGGTGAGTGTGACAGTGAAACTCGTTTAGCACGGAAATCTTTCTCTCTTTCTCGGGCTGCTCAGGGGGGGGAAGTGAAAACGCATCCGAGATAGAGATAGATAGATAGATAGAGAAAGAGAGAGAAGAGAGAGAAAATAGAATCGGGGAGATGCGACGGCATCGCCATCGAGCAGCTGCAGTGTTTTGTCTCCTCCAATTGGATCAGCATACCCTTAAACACCATGTTGAAGTTGCATGTTGAAGTGACGTACAATTGAATCATCCACGTCTGCTGTTCACTCAGTAATCTGCGCAACGCAAACCGCTACCATGCTGAAATGAACCCAAATGGCTTCGTCTGGGCCAGCGAGGCACAATTCAATGCGTGGAGCGTCGGCAGCAACAACAGCAATCCAGCTCACTCCTCGTCAAACTCCACGTGGCGCCGACAGCAAACCGCCGCAAACTGGAAGATCATCGACAGAACAAGGCTGTCGAACTGAGCATCCACGGCGCTGAGTAGCGCACACTTCTCGCGCATTCCTAGCGGTGCCATGCGTCCGGGAAGCAACGTGCCGTGCTCGTTACGGATCGCTTTGCGTACGTCAGCGGGGGAGACAGTGTCGTCTGGTAACTCGAGGCAAAACCACCGAACTCGCTTGTTTGCTTTGAGCATCGCTAATGCTTCATCGAGCAGACGCACGTAGTCGTCTCGTACGGCTGTCATGATCAGCTCCAGCGATTGCAGCGACTTAGCAAAGGGATGGTCGTTGTCGGCCAACACCCGCAGCAGCATGACCAACTCCTCCAAGTAGTCGCCATTCTCAATCGACACTCTGTCCAACGAGAGCGCTTCAAGGTCCATCCACTGATCCATTTCCCGTCGTGCGTACAAAGGAGAGAGTCTGTCCGAACGCACTGATTGAAGGCGTAGCGTCCTGAGGTTGGGGAACGTGTTGCGTAGTACTGGTAGCTCCACCCTCTCCGGATGCGGATCTACGAACGTGACAGAAGACTGTCCGCCGAACGTGAGTCGATCAACACCACGCCCGATGATGTCGAGCCACGGAAGCATCTGCATCAAATCGCCGTGCAGCGCGAGTTCCGGTAATGCTCTAATCTTTTGGCACTCCGTGTCTACTGAATGATGAGTTGTCACAGTCGCGTCGTCATCGTGAACCCACGCGCGCCCCCACGCTGGGAGTAGCACGCCCCACCACTCGCCTTTACGTGCGATGACCCGAAGCGCATTGAGCTGACTACACTCGACGACCACTTGGTCTGAGCCATCTCGGCTAGGCCAATGAAGGAAGAAGCGAGAAGCCGAGATGCGTATCGACTCGTGGGCCTCGACGCTGATGCGATTATCGCAAAAGAGCTCGGCCACGGGGTCGCGCGCCAACACAACCCGACGGAACGAGGGAGCGAACCAAACGCTGGTCGTTGTTCCCACTACGCTCAACTTGTGGAGATTGTGATGCGCACACGAGCTGAACAGCGAGAACGCTAGCCACCGTGCGGCAAATCCATCAGCCCAGTCGATGTATCGAACGATGAGGTGGCGCGCGGAACGGCTCGCTCCAACGGCCGATAGAAGGCACCGGATCGATGGGGACGAAAAGGTCCCCACTTCAAGGTTGACGCAGTCGACAGTCGTCGAAACGGTATCGCTGCTGCAGTGCGGCGGCAGGAGTGCCAGCAGACTGGTGACGACGCTCGCTGTGGAGAAGCTCGTCATATCTCTTGTCAACCACGGGCAATTCCAGATTTCCACCCCGTGTCGCGCGACGTCAGCCATCGCCTTCAATGCCGTATGCTCGCCATCAAGATCGTAAAGTGTCGTGTGTTCCAAATGATACCACGTGCGAGTACCCGACGTGCTCGCCGCCGCCACATCTTGAATCACCTCCGGAAGAAAATGGGCCAAATCTGGGACCACCCTAACAGAAATCGGGATCGTATAGCTGTGTTCACCCGTAATGAGCTCAACAGCGTTCAACATCACCAGTTGGCGCGGGTCACAATATCTTATGTAGAGACCCAGCCTCCCTCGAAGCCGGCCACCGGAGCTGCCACGGTGGAGCTGCTCCCATCGCAGCATCCACAAACGCAGCTTCTTGGTCGGCCACAGCAGCAGAAGCAATTGTGTCCAGAGAGAGAAGTTTGTACGCGCGAGATGGTTGAGCAGTTGGAGCGCCTGCCCGATCCGGACGACATCGTTCCAGACGTCACGGCACTCGACGTAGAGCCACAGCACCTCGTGGAGTGTCTCCACGTCGGAGCCCACGTCATAATGCGGAGGGTGGACCGTCCCCACCTTCAACACCTGCAGCTGAGCCAAGAGCTCTGGCGACACAGCCAGCGACGGCACTGTCGACACGGTCTCCATCCTGGGAGAGCCGGAGTTGTTGGTAAATTGGGAACTGATTGCTAAGCTGAGATCAACCAAAATGATTCATTGAGACCACATGCATCCACCTCAACATGGGAGAAATCAACCAGACCACATCCATCCACTTCAACATGGGAGAAAACCCCCGGAGAAGCCAGTGTCCCGAATATAAACTAAACGAGGGACACTTTGATCTCACCTGTCAAGTCAAGTCACACATTCTGGGAAGATCCGTCCAAAAAACACCCACAGAAGACAACTGACTAAGTGACTGCTTCCACCATGGTCTGCGCCCGCCGCTGCGCCGTCGCGGCGCTGCTCTGTGCGGTAGCCTATACGAAGGCCGCCTCTGGTCGCGTCGCGTCGGAGGACCGATGCACGGCGATCCTGGTCGGCGCCAAGGCCTCGGCGACGGGCACGCCCATGACGACCCACTCGATGGACTGCTCGTCCTGCGATTTCCGACTGGCCAAAGTGCCACAGCAAACCCACGCCGACGGCGCTCGCCACCAAGCCGTGCTGCCGCGCCACGAGTACCCGCGCTATGGTGAGTTGGAGTGGTCGTTCATATGGGGGAACGAACCGGAGGAAGGACTGATTTTTCTGTCCTGTCTACTATGTATAGTGGGCGATGCACGCGGCGAGGTTTACAAAAAGGAGAACTTGGACACGCGCTTCTATCACTGGGACAACACGCCGCCCATCGGCTCGATCCCCGAAGTGAATACGACGTTTGCGTACTTGGACGCGTCGTACGGCATTATGAATGAACACCAAGTCGCGATCGGCGAGAGCACATGTCCCGCGCGGTTCATCAGCAAACCAAAGACCCAAGGCGGCGGCGCGCTCTTTGATGTCTCGGCGCTCACACGGATAGCGCTGGGCCGCGCCACGACGGCGCGTGACGCGATCAAGATCATGGGCGAGCTCGCCGTGGCGCACGGCTTTTACGGTATCAAGTGGGAGGGAGAGATCGTCTATGACGAAGCCGGCGAGGCGCTGACCGTGACAGACCCGAAAGAGGCGTGGATGTTCCACATTCTCCCAGACGACACGGGCCGCTCGGCGGTCTGGGCGGCGCAGCGCATCCCGGACGACCACGTCGCCGTGGTCGCGAACCAGTTTGTGATCCACACGCTCAACCTCTCGGACGCGGACTTTTTCCTGGCGTCGCCCAATGTCTTCGAGGTTGCGACCCGCAATAACCTGTGGCGACCCAACTCGGGCGTGCCGTTTGACTTCACCAAGGCGTACGCCAAGCCGCGTGTGAACGGGCTCCAGCACTACTCCACGCGGCGCGTGTGGCGCATCCTAACGCTGGCGAAGCCGTCGCTCAAGCTGTCGCCCTACACGGACGTGTACGCGAGCGACTACCCCGTGTCGGTGCAGGCGTCCAAGCCGCTGACACCCCACGATCTCATGCGGTTCCACCGGGACCATTACGAAGGCACGCCGTTCGACATGACGACGGGTCCAGACGCGGGGCCGTACGGTGATCCCGACCGATATGACGCGGCGCTCAATGACGATCTCACGGCCAGCGACCTCCGCAAGGGACACTTCGAACGCGCCATCTCGATCTTCCGCGCGAGCTACTCGTTCGTCTCGGTGCTCAACGCCTCGCACGCCGACCATTCCTATCTCTGGTTTGGCCAGTACGCACCGCACGCGACGTACTACGTGCCCGTGTTTGTCAAGGCCGATGCGGTCCCCGTCCAGCACGCACGCGGTTCACTCCTACGGTTTGACCGTGACGCGGCGTTTTGGATCAGTGCGCTCGTGGGCAACTGGGCCGCACGATTCTACACGTTTGCGCACCCGCTGGTTGAGCGCGTGCAGCTCGATCTCGAGCAGTTTGCGGAAGACGCACTGCCGCAGATCTTCCTGGAGGCCGACCAAGCGAAAGCCGCGAAGGGAGACAGTGCGCTGCGGCTGTACCTCACGGGTGCCTCGCAGCGACTGACGAACCACAGCCACAACGGCTTTTGGTCGCTCTTTGCGCAGCTCGCGACCGTCTTCCACGACGGCTACGAGATGAGCGGCATGAGCTCGTCGCGGCTCGTGGCCAAGCCACTGTTTTATCCAAAGTGGTGGCTGCAAATGGTCGGGTTTTTCAACGCCACCCTGCAGCCGGACGTACGCGACCCGCACCCCGCGGCTGCCGACTCCGGTTCGGTCTCGTGGGTGTCGTATCTCGCAAATTTTCTAGTCGCCATGCTCGCGGGCGCCGTCGGCGTGTACCTCGGCATGGTGTACTACGCACCCCACGTGCCGCTGCAGCAGAAGCGCCCCCGGCGCCGACCGGCGCCCAACATGCTGGCCAACAAACCCAAGAAGCAAGTGCGCCTCGTCACGCGGCCCAGTCAGTAAATATTTACAGTAGTTTACGGTACATGTACCGTATTGCCAGTAGGCCTCTAAGATAATGCGTGAAATGATGTTGATCTGATGTTAATGCACTTCAAGATCGCGTCAACTTGGAGAGTGATCGTCGTCCTGGTCTTGTTGCGGAATGTATGCTGAATGGGTTTTTGGGTGATCGCTTCGATTGGCATTTTTCTCCATTCTGTTGGCATCCCTTTTCCAGAAAATACGACGTGATACTCCGTTTCCAGAAAATAATACGACGTACACATTCTGGCGCCCCTTTGGATTAGTACGGACAAAAGAGCCAAAGGGAAATAAATCCCATTGCCCCTCTCGCTCTCTCACGCCAACGTCAACAATACCAACGCCAACAACACCAACGCCAACAACACCAACGCCAACAACGCCAACGCCAACGAATCTCGAATATTGATCCAATAAGCATGGCTCCAGTGACGCTGCGCGTGTACGATCTGAGCCGCGGCATCGCGCGGCAAATGTCGCCGGCGCTGCTGGGCAAGACCATTGACGGCATCTGGCACACGGGCGTGCTCGTGTTTGGGCGCGAGTATTTTTTCGGCGGCGGCGGCATCCAGGCGCTCGCGCCCGACGTCGTGGTCGCTCGCTACGGCATGGAGCCCGTGCAGCAGTTGGCGCTGGGCGAGACGACCGTGACGCAGCCACAGCTCGAGGCCTACTTGCGCGCGAACGCGCACCGCTTCACGGACGCCACGTACGATCTGCTGCGCCACAACTGCAACAACTTTTCCGACGACGTGGCGACGTTTCTGCTGGGATGCGGCATCCCGCGCGCCATTTTGGATTTGCCCAATGAAGCGCTGTCGACGCCGCTTGGGTACGTCCATGTCCCAATATCTCATCCCCCAATGACGTGAGGCCCTTCTTCCCTCCCTCTCGCGACTGACGCTTACTGTACTGTGACTGTAGCGCAATGTTTCGCCCCATGCTCGAGAACATGCAGCGCGACATGGGCGGCGCGCACGCGTTCGGGAACCCGTTCAACGACACGACGCTCGGCACGTCGCCCCTGCCGTTTGGCGAACCCAGCGTCGCCTCGCTCTCGCGCAAGTTTACCATCTCGAGTTCGCCGACGCTCCACTTGGACAAGATGGTGCGGCGCATCCAGTCGTTGAATCTGCAGGAAAAAGTACTGAGCGACACGGACGTCGCGGCCTTGCGCGAGCTGCAGCTCGCGATGGCGTCGCACCGCGTCGACTTTTCCCAGGCCTCGACGGCCAAGCCGAGTGATGCCGTGATCCTCCAGTGGTGGACCATTGTCGAGACGCTCGTGCAGCGCGGGCCGGGCTCGCCCTTCTTTTTCCCGGCGCTCGGTCTCTTCCGTGTCGTGCTGCTGCTGCCCACGCGGTCGCTTGACGTGCTCGAGGTCAAGACCAAGTGCTTGGACAACTTAGTGCACGCGACCGAGGCCGAGCCGTCGAGTCTCACGCCGGCGCAGACGGTGCTGCTGCTCTCGGTGCTCGTGAACGGCTTTGCCAACCCGGCGGCGACCGAGCTGCTCCAGGCACGCGCGCTCCAGTTCCTGCCCTTTGTGTTTCGCGTGCTTTCGGACACGAGCGCCAAGAACCAGGACGTGCGCGTCCTCAGCGCCAAGCTCCTGAGCAACTGCTGCGTCGCCATGAAGATTGAAGAGGAAATGGTCATCACGACCATTATTTGCGGCTGCGCCGAAGTCATGGACGCGCTGCTGCGCGAAGCAGCGACGCAGCATGTACACGTCATGCTCGAGGGCATTGTCGTCGGGCTCGGGCTGCTGCTGCAGAATTTCCAGGCCGCACGGAGTCTGAGCGCTGAGCTGGGGCTCGGGGAAGTGCTGCGACGCCTCCAGGGCGCGCCGGCGCTGCGTACCATGCAGCCGCTTCTCTCGGAGGTCGTCGCGCTCATCTAGAAAATGGCTGGTGACTGTATTTACCGAAATAAAGAAGTTTTCATGTCTTAGAAACACAGCGGGACTATTTTGACTTCGCGCCTTGACGAACGGGCGCGCGTGGTGTGAGGAGTCTCTCGGTCAAGAGCCTCTGCCCAGCCTCCAGCATGCCGACGGCGTCGTCCGCGCGACTCAGTTCCGCCGGCACTGCAAGCAAAGCCAAGTCCAGCGCGAGGCCACGCAGCAGCACAGCGAAGACGCCGAGTACCAAGCCGTCGGCTTCAATGCCCAGCAACAATGATGGGGCCACGCGCGATCGCCCACCATTGGCCACGTCCGAGATCCTAGAGAAGGCGACGCTGCCACTCCACGGGCTGAGCGCTCGCGATGTATTAACCGTGTGGAAGGCGCTGGGTCTGTACCTCGGCGAGCAGCTCACGAAGCGGCGTCGCGTGGTCGCCGTCGATCGGTTCGGTGTCTTTGGCTACAACGACGCCGGCGAGGCCGTGTTTCTTCACAGCTCAGTGTTCTTGCAGTCGAATCGGTTGAAGGAATCCACGGCGAGCCAAGGGCTACGGGGCCCCCAGGCGCTGGCCGCGAGTGCAGACCCGATGAGTAAGGTCAACGCGGTTGAGATCAGCCACGAGTATCTACAAAACTGCGGACGGGATGTTGTCGACAAGGTCGTGGCCCACGTCATCGCCTTCATTGGCAAGCTGGCCAAGCAGGGGCGCTGCCTGCGCCTCGGTCTCGCTCCGCTTGGCGAATGGATCTGCTCGGACGAGCACGTCGAGTTCCGATTCACGCCCGAGTTCCAGCAGCAAATGATCAAGTCGGTTGGTATGAATAAAGACGAACCAGCACGCAAGACCACCACGAAGAAGATCGACGGGCGAACGCCAGAGGAGATGCGAGAACGCGGTCGACGTTCCCAGGAGCAAGAGGAGTCTCGTGAGGCGAAGCGAGGGCTCACAGCGCAGGTACTGGAAGACCATACGACAAAAGCCGGGACCGCGGGTCAAAAGCCACAAGTGAGCAGCCACAACAGCAGTGGCCACACGAGTAGTACGAGCCGACGCGTGGGCTGGTCCGAACAAGCGAGCCACAAGGCCAGCGAGACCCGGGCCACGTCGGATACTTCCCATATAAGGTCTGGGAGCGGAATCGTGGCGCGTGTGCGAGCCAAGTTACTGGAGCGGTGTGGTGAGCGAGGCCTGAACGCACTGCAGCGTGTGCTGTCACTTTTAGACACATCCGGAGACGGCGTGCTGTCGGCGCAGGAACTCAAGTTTGGGCTCCGCGATCTCGGCATTGAACTGCGTGGGAGTGAGCTGCAACAGATCATCAAGTCTTTTGACGGCAATGGCGACGGCGTCGTGAGTCTGGACGAGCTTCTTCGTGGGATGCGTGGCGGCCTCAGCGACAGGAGACGTCGATTGATCGAGAAGGCGTTCGATTGCATGGACTGCGAGCGACGCGGCGTCGTGTCGCTGGATGATCTCCGTGAGAACTACGACGTGAGCCTGTTGCCGCGCGTACGGGCTGGCAAGAAGACCAAGGTGCAGGCCCTGAACGAGTTCTTGCGGGACTGGGAGACCAGTGGCGAGCACAACAATGTCATCCCGCGGGAGGCGTTTCTCGAGTATTACCATGTGCGTTGAGCCTGTTGAAGCGGCGGCGTTTTGGTCCAACTCCCTCTGGAGCTGACGGTATGTGTGTCTCTAGAACGTGAGCGCGAGCATCGTGGACGACAGCGACTTTGACTTGTTGATGAGACAGACGTGGCATGTCTCCCCACCAGAAAGTGAGCCCGAGTCGGATGACGAAGAAGAGAAGGAAGAACCGAAAGAAAGACAACCTGCACTTCCTCTTCCTCCTACTCGTGGACGTGTGGAGAAGGAGAGAGAGGCACCAGTACAACCACCACAAGAGGACGAGTGGAAGTATCTCCAGTCGGTGCTGTTGCCACCTAGGGTGGGTGTCCACACGCAGCCGACTTTAGACGACGTCTGCCTACGCTTGGGCGTCAACCGCGTCTGGGGCGACGGCAACGAGACCATGAACACACGCGCGTTCGGGAATGCACTGGTGCGGCTGGACCGCCACTTGCACTCCAAGGACGCCCAGCACCTCGCGCAGTATGTCGTGCAGTGCAGTGGGGGCTCGAGCGGAAGCGGCATGGTCTGTCTTCGCGCCCTGTTTCAGCTGCTCATGTCGCCGTCGCCGCCCGTTGGAATCGCCGTTGCGTCGGGCCACGCACCTACGACTGGCATGGCCATTGTCGAGCGGATCCGCTCGCGGCTTCTCCAGCGGCTACAGGCACAGACCCACGACCAAGGGGACGCCAGTGTGCCAACGTTTCTAGGGCTCATCGCGCTGCAGCGCACACTCCGCATCCTCGACGCAAACGGCGACAAGCGCCTCAGTAAGGACGAACTCAAGTTCGGGCTCCGCAAGGTCGGCGTGGAAATCAACTTCCACGAACTGGACCAGCTCTTTACGTGTCTCGACGCAGACCGCAGTGGCTGCATCGACATGGACGAGTTTCTTGTCGCGATGCGTGGAGGAGACGAGGCATTCACCAATAATCCGCGGCGCCTGGCGCTCGTCCACAAGGCCTTTGATCTGCTGGACCGCGACGGCGACGGCAGCGTGACGCTGCAGGAGCTGAGCCGTGCGTACGATACATCCAAGCACCCGGACGTACTGGCCGGCCGCCTGTCCGCGCAGGAGGCGCTCCACCTGTTTGCCCAGCAGTGGGATACGCTCGACAAGGATGGTGTGATCACGCGACGGGAGTTTGAAGTGTACTACCGCAACGTCAGTGTGCTCGTCGACAGCGACGACTACTTTGAGCTCATGATGCGGAACGCCTGGCACACTTCCGGAGGGCTCGGTCAGTGCAGCAACACGAGCAATCGACGCGAGCTGGTCACCAACGCCGACGGCTCACAAAGCGTCCAGGAGATCCAAAACGACCTGGGCATTCGTGCGAGTGACCGTGACAAGATCCACGACAAGCTGCGTGCCCAGGGTGTGGACGCGCAAGCGTTTGCCACCTCTGGACTTGTCGAAGACAAGACGCAGGGCACAGACGTCAAGACATGTCCGCCATGGCGAAGAGAATCACAGGAATCCCGGCGCCCAGTCCAGCCAATCCCCAAAGCAAAGGTGGCGGCTAGGCCACAATGGGGAAGAGGAAAGACCGAGGCGCAAAGCAAGGGAGCTGCACATGCTGGCAGATCACCGAGTGAGTTCCTTGGCTCCGCAGTGGAAAGTGATGCTCGCTCGGACGTGGTGAGACAGCAGCGCCATGAGCAGCGCCAGCTTCGCGAGCGCGCGGCGTTGCTGATCCAGTCGCAGTTCCGCGGATTCAAGTGCCGCAAGTTTGTCGACTGTGTGCGCCGCCAAATGGCCGCCGAGGCCCAGCGCAAGCAACGCGCTGACGAGGAGCAGATGCCGCGGAAGCGGGTGGTCGCGCGTGCAGCCCTCAAATCGTACTATGGGTTTTGAGAAGAAAGAAGAGTAATACCAGCGGCGAACAGAAACCAATATTACGTGGGGAGAATCCCTTAAGCAAGACGGAAGGCAACGACGAACAGCCGAGTATGAGGTCGCGAAGGCCGTCGACTTAATCTACGCGTGGCTGGGCTTGAACGTAGCAAACGCTTCGGTGATCTGGCCATCGCAAACGACGACCACGAGCGGCTCGTCGTATTGCGGCTTGTGCGGGCCTGCGCCTTGGGCCTCGGCGTGGTCGTCGGTGGCGTACGACACGAGCGTGCGCTGGATCGACTCGATCATGGCGGCCGACTGCTCGACCACGGTCTTGAGAAGGTTCATGAACACCATTGCTACGTGGTGGAGGGAGGAGGAGGAGCGGAGAAGAGGAGAGGG
The DNA here is from genome assembly GCA_023335935.1 of Pythium phragmiticola. NCBI lineage: Eukaryota > Oomycota > Peronosporomycetes > Pythiales > Pythiaceae > Pythium > Pythium phragmiticola. The sequence continues at coordinate 40,062 of JAADWA010000184.1, forward strand.
GGTTCTTCGTCCTCGAGGTCGATTTAGAGAGTGAGAGCAAAGCACCAGGTTGTGCTCTCAACTGCCAGAGACTCGCAGAAACAAGGTCTCTCTGAGAAAGGCAACTTCAAAAACCTCATGACAGTGACTCGGGCATAGCGACATTTCGGGGTTCTTATTTCGTTTGCGGATCACTCCCATGGTCACCCGAGAACCGCTCGATCTCCTCAATGAGTCCATGGATCGTAGACTTGATGATGACGCGCACGCCCCGCTTGATGGCCAGTTTCTGCTCGCGGTTCCGCAGTTTGACGTTGAAGCCAAAGATCGGACAGTGCTGGTTGATCGCGACGTCAATGTCGCTGGCCGTGATGTGGCCAATGCCAATGCGGACAGTCTGGACACGAAATCCCCACATGAGTCCAGTAGACCCCACCATGCAAAGCCTGTGATAATAGGGACACGTACGTTCACTCCCTGCATCTCGTCGACCGTGTCTTGGATGCTCGTGAGCGAGCCAGCGCTGTCGGCCTTGACGACGATCGCCTGGCGCATCGAGTCTTCCGTCGTATAGATCTCGCCACCAGCTCGAAGCTCCGTCTCATCGTCTGTTTCACTGTGGTGGGTCTCAGGAGCTCGCTCGACCAGCTCGGCTTGATGCACAGCAGGGACGTGGTCGTTGTCGTCAACGGGCAATGCACTCTCGGCAAAGTCCAATGCGAGTTGCCTAAGCATATCAATCATACCCCAGTCAGTTGGATCATGGAAATCCAGTAAGTTGGGCAATACAGAACACGTACCGGATCTCAATGGCCTGCCTCGCGCGGGCCTCTGGTAACACGAAGAACCCAAACTCGATGGGCGCATCGACGTTCTTCGATTTGTTGGCGAACGTCACGTCGACGACCATGCCCGGCAGTGCGTGGGGCACTTCGACGCCCGAGTCCGAGTTCCTCACACTGCGCACGACGCCGTGGATCATGCCGGCCACGAAATGGTCCTGCTTCTTGAGCACGCCATGCTTGAGCAGCACGCGCAAGACCGTGCCGCGTCCTTTGAGGACCAGACTCTCGAGCACGAGTCCCTGCGCGGGCACATCCGGCCCAATGTACGCCTCGAGCTGGCGCTGCTGGCGCTGTGCGTCGAGCAGCTGCGTGATCTCCTCCTTGAGCACTGGGAGCTGCTGGCCAGTCTTGCCCGAGATCTCGACGATCGGACACGTCTGCAGGGCCACAAACGATCGGATCTCGGCTCGCACACTCGCAATCTGCTCGGGCGACGCCAGGTCAACTTTGTTGACACACGCAATCACGGGCAGACCCGTCTCTTCGATCGCACCGATCGACTCCTCGGTCTGCAGCAGGCAGCCTTCGTCGGCCGCGACTATCAAGACCACGAGGTCGGCGACTTGCGCGGCGTTGTTGCGCATACGGAAAAAGTGGAAATGGCCGGGCGTGTCGAGGAACGTCGCTCGCAGAGACGGCGTGAGCTGGGCCTCGCAAATGTTAATCGTCTGCGTGATGCCGTGGACCTCGCGCGCGGCGATTGACGAGCCTCGCAGCGTGTCCATGAGCGTCGTCTTGCCGTGGTCGACGTGGCCCATGACAGCGATCACAGGGGTGCGCTCCACAATGTGGGACAGCTCGGCTGTGCGCTGTGGCCAGCGAAGCAGCGTTGGCTCGACGTCGTCGTAGGCGATCTGCATCTCAAACGCCGCTGCGACCTGCTCGGCGACGTGGAACGGCAAGATCACTTCCTTAATATTCTTAAACTCAAAGCGGTCCCGCCCCACGGTCATGTGGAGCCGCCGGTTGCGGCGCGTTGCGACTTTCTTGAGGACGTCTTCCACGGGCTTGTGCAGCAGCTTGGCGAGATCGCGCACGCGGATGTAGCTGGGCACTGCTGGCGGCGGCGGCGGCGGGCGGGCTGCGCGTGCCGCTTTCTTCTGCTCGCGCTTGAAGGCCGCTTCGAGCTCGGCCTCGTACGCGGCCTGTGCGGCTCGGCGGCGCTGGCTGCGGCCGCCGCGCAGCGTGCGTACGAAAATGGAGCCGCTCGAATGGAGTGACGGTGCGAATGCAGGCGTTGCCGAGCCACTGGCAGCGACAGCCAATTGGAGTGGTCTCCATGCAGGCGCCTGCAGGCTCAGGCGCCGCGTCGCCAACGCAGTCGCGGTCGTGCGCCACCACATCATACGGATCGCGTCTGTTGACTTGGCTCGTCACGACTGCCACCAGCTCAGTTTCTTGAAAATAGGACACGTCTCTCTCCCACTTCGCGATTTAGTGTGGTACAAGCTCACTGAAGGCGGTTCTAAATTTGGAGGGAGTGCTTTTTACGCTATATTGGGATATATGTCCTAGAATAATGTGCCACCTGATCTCAGCAGCCACGAAGTGGGTCGACTGACGGACGTCAGCATCCTCCCTCTTCCCCATCGTCTCTCCAGTGCGCGATTTCACTTGGCGGGAACGGAAGCATGCTGGACCCGCGCGAGACGCTGTCGGGCGTCGTCGGCGCGTTCTGCTGCGTCTACGCGGGGCTTCCCTTCGAGGTCGTCAAGGTGCGACTGCAGACGCAGGGCGAGCCGCGTCTCTACAACTCGGTGGGCCACGCGTTCCGCCGCATCGCGACCGAGGAAGGCGTGCGCGCGCTGTGGAAAGGCGCCGTGCCGGCGCTGTCGAGCTCCATCATTGAAAACTCGGTGCTGTTCAGCGTCAATGGCATTGCGCGGCGCGCCGTCATGGCGCTCCACGCGGGCCGCACGTCGGCGACCGACGATCACAAGCTCACGACCATGGACGAGGCGCTCATGGGTGCGTTCTCCGGCATCTTCTCGGCCACGGCCATTACACCGGCCGAGGTCATCAAGTGCAAGCTGCAGCACCAGCGCGGCCGCATGGGCAAGGGCGAGTACAAAGGCCCGCTCGACTGCCTCGTCAAGGTCGCGCAGCGCGAAGGTCCGCGGGGGCTGTTCAGTGGGCTCTCGGCTCTGCTGCTGCGCGACGTGCCGTTCAGCTTTTTCTTTTTCGGCGGCTTCAAGTTTTACACGTCGGCCATGGCGCGCGCATTGGGCAAGGAGTCCAAGGAAGAACTCAACCCGCTCTTCATTCTCACGGCCGGCGGACTCGCAGGGGCGACCGGATGGAGCATTGTGTTTCCCGCGGATACGCTCAAGTCCCACATGCAGACGGCCTCCAATACAGCGACGTCGTCGTCTTCACCCGCGCGAGGCCTTGTGGCCACGGCGCGCCATGTGTACGGCCAGCACGGTCTCCACGGGTTCTACCGCGGCTGGTCGGCCGCCGTGCTGCGTGCGTTTCCGGCCAACGGATCGCTGTTCCTGGGCGTCGAGATGACCCATCGCCTCTTCCGATACCTCGACGCCCAGTAGAGAAGTAGAATAGGAAGGAGCGAATCCTTGCTCGCGCAATATCTGATGGCTTCGGAACGAGTAAGAATAGAGCATAGAGAATAGTAGGACGACTTTCGCGATTTTTTGTTTCTTATTGCCCAGTTCTTATTCGACCCCCCCCCTC
>JAADWA010000185.1:0-43556 GCA_023335935.1 Pythium phragmiticola
ACCGCGATCTCAAGCCGGAGAACGTGCTGCTGGACGCGCAGGGCCACGTCAAGCTCGCCGACTTTGGCTTTGCCAAGCAGGACATGGCCGACGGCAAGCGCACATTTTCGTTCTGCGGCTCGCCCGAGTACCTGTCGCCCGAGATGGTCCACAAGCGCGGCCACGGCGTCGAGACCGACATGTGGTCGTTTGGCTGCTTCGTCTACGAGCTGCTCACGGGCGCGCCGCCGTTCCAGCACAGCAATCTGAGGCGGCTCTTTACGCTCATTGAGGAGGGCCGCGTGTGGTACCCGCCCTTCCTCTCGGGCGCCGCCGTGTCGCTGCTGCAGGGGCTCTTGCGCGTGAACCCCACGAGCCGCCTGACCGCGCAAGAGGCCATGAAGCACGCCTTCTTCTCGGGCCTCGACTGGGACGAACTGCTGCAGCGCCACGTCCCGCCGCCGCTCGTGCCGACGTGCGCGAACGGCGAGTGCACGCAGAACTTTGACGATGGCTTCACGAGCGAGCCGGTCAAGTCGCTCTGCGGAAAGAACCAAAGCATGGACTGGAGCAAGCGCCCGCGCCAGGACAGCGCCGACGTCTTTTGCGGCTTTTGAGCGCCACGGTATCTCCCTTGTCCTCTCTAATTGTTGTTGCGAAGTGCCTTCTTATTCTTCTCATGGGAATTGTAAATGGCTGAACCGTCAAATTATATTGTTGCAAGAAGTAATACTAATTCAATTAAAAAGTCCAATTATTTTTTCTCATGTGTGACGTGGCGGACTAATCGTGTTGAAGAAGGGGCGACCACTGTAGCTATGACGCTTCTGTTCACTCCCCTCTGACTCTAGACGCGGATCTCCGGACTCGAATCTCTGGACGCCGGACGCTGGAAAGGTTGATGCAGACCCCATTGCCGCACCGCGTAGCGGTCCGTCCAGACTCCGAGTCGCCTGCTCCATGCTGGCGCCTGCCGACGCCGCGCGAGCTCGTGGCGCTGGTCACGGTCGTCCTGGTCGTGGGCAACACACTGGCCGACCGCAGCTCCCTCCCTTTCCCGTCCAGACCCGCAGACGCCCCCACGCCGCCGCCCATCAACGCGACCTCCCCGGCAGCCGCCAAGGCGAACCAGCTCTGGGCGGTCGCGTCCGCCTGCCTCGTCACGCTGCGCGGCATCGTGCTGCCGCTCTTTGACGACATCGCCGTCCTGGGCGCCTCGCTCCTCATGGAGCTGCGCGCGCTCGACGTCGACTTGCCGGTGGAGATTCCGCACTGCGGAGACCTGAGCGACTCGTTCCTCCAGCTTCTCACGCAGTTAAACGAGACGCGCAACATTCGCGTCTACGACGTCTGCGAACTGGCCGCCGCGGCCACCGAGACAGCAACGACACTGGACCCGCTCTTCTGCGCGGACCTTACGCACTGCCACGCGCGCTTCCGGTCGTTCGACATCAAGATCCTCGCGCTCGTCTTCTCGCAGTTCCAAGAGCTCCTGCTCGTGGACGCCGACGTGCTCTTCTTCCAGAGCCCTACGAAACTCTGGACGCTCGACAAGTACGTGGCGTCGGGCACGCTCTTTTTCCCGGACCGCATCAGCGCGAGCCGCAAGTACCTCTCCAAGCGCGTGGCGTACGACGACAATCGCTCGCGGCTCCACGCGTTCGTCGAGTTCTTTGACCGGTCGCCGTACCGCCACCTCGCCAACATTCCTCTTCTCAAGCCCACGCCACGCGGCGAGCCGAGCGAGTACCTGAGGGAGACCCACGCGTGGAAGCTTCGCGCCGGCCACCACGCCGACTCGTCGCTGCTGCTCTGGAACAAGCGCCGCCAGCCTCGCGCGACCGCGATCCTCGCGTCGTTTGTGACCCTCCACCACGCGCAGCGACCGCCGTCGTACGGCGACAAGGAACTGTACTTTCTCGCCTGCGAGGTCGCCGACTCGCACTACGCGTTCTCGGACTTTGGCGTGGGCGCCATCGGCTGGGACGCTCGCGAGCAGGACGAGCGAGGCGTGCTCTGCGGCGACGTGCTCCACTTCTTCCCCGTCAATAGTACCCGAGGCGAGGGCGCCAGCGCCCTGTACACGAACAGCGACCACATTGCGAGCTGGAAGCCGGGCGAGACGACGCTCTATCGGACCAAGGCGCGCCCGGCGAGTCTCTTCCCGGGGTCGTCCGAGGACCAGCGGCTGCCGCAGTCGTGTGCCTTTGATATCGAACCCATGCGACTCACCCCGCAAGAACGCGAGAGCTTTCGCCGCCGCCAGGCCTTCTATGAGACCGCCCACGAGGCATGGCAAGAGCTCACAGCTGTTGGCGACGAAGGCGACTCACCAGGCGGCTGAGGTCTGTCCCCCTATTAAGCAAACTTAGAATTGTTCATTTATAAAAATGTAAATCAATACTCAAGGCTTCTTAATACGCGGTTCACTCTACGACCGATGGGACAATGCCGAGGGTCCGGAGGTACGCGGCCGTGCGGGGCGTCGTGGGGCAGTCCACGTCCTGCATCACGAGCTCGTCGTCGTCGATCACAACCCTTGTGACGCCGTCGCCGAAAAAGTGCTCGAAATTCCGCATCTCAAACGCCAGGCGATCCAAGTCGAGCGCCTCGCCCTGTGCTTGCAGCAGCGTGCGCTCCTCGGTGAGGTGCTGGTTCTTGTGGCGCAGCGCGTGGAACTCCGTGTGGAGAGAGTCCTCCCACTGCTCGAGAAGCTCGTGCTCGACGGGTCTCCGCCGGCCCGCTGCCCGCAACGGCGTCGGGCTCTCGCGCCGCTGCGTGTTGACGTGGACGTTTTCCTTTTCGTAGTTAGTGGACGTCGTACTTTTCCGCGTCTCGGGAGACGCACAGGGCGTGAGCAGCGACGCCTGCAGCAGTCGGTCCTGCTCGGCAATCACGTCGTGGGCCTCGGCCAGTTTCTTCTTGAGTGCATCGACGACGTCTTGACTGGGATGCGTCGTCGCGTACTCGAGCTCGGCCTGCATGGCGCGTTCAAAGAGCCGCACTTTGCCCGCGAGTTTCTCGACCGTGGTCGCAATGTACGCCGGGACGTTGGCCCTGACGCCGAGCTGCAGCGGCGTCGGCGTGAAGTCGTCGAGCGGCACGCGCGCCAGCTCCATGGTCTCGTGCGTGTGGATATCGTCGCCTCGCCTAGCAGGTCAGCCACCGTGAGTGCGACGAGCCAGTCAATAAGAAGGAAGAGAGAGAGAGCAACGTACTGGGCGAGGAAGAGCGCGACGGCCTTTTTGTACTGCGCCGAGAGCGACTCGACGCCTTTCTGGAGCGACGCAAAGTGTTTTGCGAGCGTTTCGTTCTCAAAGAGCAGTTCGTCCCGCTTGCGCTCGAGATTGTCCAGGAGCCGCTTGTTCATGAGCGTCTCGTGCGACTGCACGACGCGCTGCGCCGTCTGGCGCCGCTCGCTAAGCCCGTTCAGCACGCGGCCCATCGACATGTTCTGTACCATAGCACAGTCGACTCTCTCTGTCAGCATTCCTCTCTCTCTCTCTCTCTGTCCACCCATAGTGACGTACCCGCTGCTCCTTGGCGCTGCGCTGCACGGCGTCTTGGAGGCTCTTCTTCAGGCGCTCGTACTCGACGTCCTTGCGCCGCAGCTGCGTCTTGAAGGCCGTCTCCTGGCCCTGCAGCTTGGCGCACGTGACCTCCAAGTGCCGCTTGTCCTGCTGCAGCGCCTTGCGCTCGGCGACCAGCGCCTGCTCGCGGCCGTGGAACATGTTTTCCTGCTGCGCGAGCTGCATCTTGAGCGCCTCGACGTCCGTCTGGAGCTGCTGCAGCTGCACGTCCTTGCGTTCGACGTCCTTGCCCAGCATGCGGAGGCGATCCATCAGGGCGTCCTGGCGACGCATGCTCTGCTGGCGATCGACCAGGAGCCAGCTCACAATGTCCATCGCGTGGCGCACGTGGCTCTCAATGCGCTGCTGCTGCTGCTTGGAGCCGACGCCCGACATGTTGACAATCACGGCAAACGGCAGCCGACTCAGCTCGGCCGTCATCTCGTCGCTGCCGCTCAGCAGCACGGCGTGCGCGAGCTGCTCGTTCAGGAACGACTCGTTCTGCGTGATGGATCGCTCGCGAGACAGCTTCCAGGACGCGGAGGACGTGAGCTCCAGGAGTAATCGCTCCATGAAGCTCGACTCCTCCGAGTCCTGGACGCTCGCCGGCGGCGCCTCGTTTGTGGCCAATTCGCGGTCGTTTTCGCCCAGCCGCTGTCGCTTGGATGGAGGGAACGCTTCGCCATAGTCTAGTGAACACCCAGCGGCCGCAGCGCTCGCCGTACGCGCGCGAGAGACTGCGGAAAACTCCATATTTTGATGATAGATTTGGACTGATGGGTGGCTCGCGAAAATGACTCTCGCGGCTTTTTTGGTTTTCAAAATTGAAATGGCGTTCGCAATAGACCATCACTCTTGCTGGGGACATGTCACTGTATGTCATTAAAGCGAGAAATATCTTTCCAGGATCTGAGTATGCTATAATAGAGGCTCTTGGACCGCCTATTCATTAGTAGAGGTAGTTGAAGTATTTTTGGTGGGAGCCACCAGAATGGTTACATGCTTTGGTGATTCCTCTTCTTGGCGCACGGACTCATGCACGGGAAAGAGAACCCACCGGGTGGTACCAGACATGGCGTTGCGTCCAGCGGCCCCTTCTGTGCCAGCAGATGCGTTCTCGTCAACCAGTAGAGACGCCGCCGCGACGACTGGCAAGGCTCGTGGTCCAGGGGGCCACGGACTCCACTGGCCACAGAACCATGAACTCGCGGAAAGCAGCATCCCCGACTTGCTGGCCATCGTGTCGCGGAACGCACTGATCGCGGTCCCAGCGGAGCGCTGCGTCGTGTTCATGTACGACAAGTTGACCAACTTACTCACGGCGCAAGTGTCGTGCGGCGGTCGCGTCATCTCCAGCGGCTCCGCGCCACTGGCGCTGCATGCACAAGACACGGACATAGAGGAGGAAGACGAGGAGCTGAGCTTCCATCCCGTCATGGGATTGGTTAGCGCCTGCTTTCTCCAGCGGCGATGTCTGCGCATGCAAGAACCCAACCTCGTATTAATACCGTCCCCGCCTCAGGAGTTGTACTTCTTTCTCTGACGATGGTATTACTACTGCGACAGCACAAATCGTTCCATCGCGAGTACGACGTCCCGATGGGGGTGGTCATGAACTCGATTATCGCGGCACCCGTGACGCTCCACCACCGCACGGTCGGCGTGATCGAACTGGTGAATCGGATCGACCCCGAACTGTCCCACGCGCCACCGTCCGCGCCTTCTAGGGACAACGGCAAAGGCGACGAAGAGACTGAAGTCAAGCTCCTGCGAACAAAGTCTGTCGTGCAACACGCATGGGTCGGATTCAGCGCAAAAGACGAACAGAAATTGATCCAGTTTACGAGCCACGTCGCGGTAAGGGATTCTGGAGGCGACTTGTCCCCCATCGCTCAGAGAGTAATACCCTGTCATATATTCTCTGGTATTAGCAACTACTGGACAACAAGCTCCGATTCATGACGCAAATCGAGTCGGCCGCCAAGTTCCGCGAGGAGCAGGCCAAGAGCGCGATGGAATTGCTCGAGATGATGAACCACCAGCTCGAGTTTCGCTCCCCAGTGGGGGAGACCTCGCCTGTGCCGCGACTCGTCAAGCGACAGTCAAGCATCCACGCGGTGCCAGTCGAATGGACACGTGAGCAGCTCGCGGCGAAAGAAGAGGACGATCCGCCGCCCCCACCCAACAAGAGACTGGACCTCAGCGACGTCGACATGCTCAAAGTCATGGTCGGCATTTGCCGCACGCAGGCCGTTTTCCGCGGCCACCATTTGCGCAAAGTCCATCGACTCTCCGAGGCGCTCCATGAGCACCGCACGGGGCGGCGCCGCGCCAAGTCGGCCCTCGTGATCCAGCGAGCGACACGCCGCTTCTTGGTGCGTCGCCGGCATCAGCAGCGCCGCAACGCCGCGCGGGTGATCGCGCGAGCAGTCAAGAGCTATCAGGTGCGAGCTGCGATCGCACAGCAGATAGAGACCAAGAAACGACTGCACCGACAGCAGCCACCGGATGTGAGGGAGGTCACGTCACGAGACGGAGCCCATCACACACTGGTGGAGCAGGACGTGTTCCAGTTCCGGGAGCGGTACGCAAAGGCCATTTGCATCCAGCAGCACTTCCGCGGCCACAAAGCCCGCAAGCAGATGAAAGCGATTGTCGGCTTCGCGAGTCTCACCAAGGGACTGAAGAATATCGTCAAGCTCCAGTCGATTCTACGTGGCGCCATGGCACGCAAACACGTGGCAAAGGTGCGCGAGGAGAAGCGAGCGGAGCAGGCAGCTAACGTCGTCTGCCTGGTGAGTCGGCTTCCTCTTCCTTTGTTATTCACTGGACTAGATCTTAACTGGGGATGCTGGCTACTGTAGCGGTTGGCAGCGACCGACAGCGACTTGCTCAATGGAACCATCGTCGTGACGCGTCCACCACCGGCTTACCAAGTATCCAACTCACGGGTCTGCTTGTATCCTCTTCCAGCTCTCGCCAACGGCGCTGCCGTCGTCGCGAATCGGATCTCCCCGACGTGTATCCACTCCACTGTCGGTCCCGATGCCGCAGCTCCTGGATTTCGGCATCGGCGACTCGTTCCAGCAGGCGCCACACCCACCTCTAATGGTTCATGCGGAGTTGGCAACAGTGCGTGGATCCGTCCGCTCAGTCGGCCGTTGGCTCCGTCCCCACTGGCCTCACCGCGAATGGCTCTGGAGAGACCGGTTCCACTGGTTCCTGCAGAGGGTGATCGACCCACACTCGGTCGGCTACACCCAGAAGTGGTGTTTGAGCTTGATGCAAAGCGAGCAACGCGATGTCCGGAGGGCGTTCAGCGCGCCGACGACTGGTTGCCGCCGCGGCCACGCCACACCAAGTCGCCACGGCGGCATCAGCATCCCATTGATGAGCGAGAGGCTGAAGACAATTGGGCAACAGTGACTTACGATCCAGCGAGTACAAGACTCCGCAAGCAGGCGAGTTCGAGTCTGGGGCTTCCTCGGCTTGTGAGATCGAACCAGCTTCAAGTGTGCTTCCTGCCAGTAGGGAGCACGGCCCGATCTGTCACGCGATCGCCACACGACGGTCTTGGACCTGCTCGACTGCCAAAGACCTGTCTACCGTCGGCGTCGCCAATTCGACGACCGCTTACAACAAGGTGAGCGGCTCAACTGAGAATAGAAAGGGGAATGGTTTCTGGTTGCCCGTGATGAAAGAAGACTTGAGAGAGTGGGAAGAAGAAAGACGCTATCGCGGACCTGTAGTACTATTAGTCTTACGTCGAGTTGGCGCTAGAAACTGCGGGCCTCCTACGCAGTACAACGAGTCCTACGTCCATGGTGGCCTACAAATCGATCGTACATAGTGCCTGAGTGTTGCGCGTACTGTGCACTGCACTGTACTCTGGACACACTTGTTGTCTGGTCCGAGCAGGCCGCGCACTCCGTCTCAAAGTACGTTTGCGAGGGGTTCGCCGAGTTCGGCGGCCACTTCAACAGCGACCACGGCTCCTTCTCCGCCGCCTACTTCATCTTCGTCCGTGTCGTCATTTGCGTCGTTGGTATTGAAGATTAGCGTCTGGATGCCAACAGCAATACCTCCCACGAGCACTCCGCCAGCGACAAGCCCCAATCCGACGGGGGTCGCGAGGCCCACAGCGCCAACACTTTGCAGAATCGCGACAGTGCTACCAGCGGCGACACCTCCTCCGTTTGCGACGGCTGCAGCGGACATCATGGCCGCTGCGGTCGATCCGCCAGCAATGCCGCTCGCAGTGAAGCCGATGGCATTGACCACGGGCAGTGCCAGCCCCCACAGCCCCAAGCCGACGCCAGCACCGACAGCGGCGCCTATAGCGGTTTCCTCTGCCCTGTTCTGCAGTGCCATGGTGGGGAAGTCTTGGAGAGGAGAGACCTGGAGATACGTTGTTGGGCGAGCCGATCGTTCTTGCCTACTGGTGGAGGGACGACAAAGAGAGAGAGAAGAGACTTGTGGGTTGCTCTCGTTTTTTGGAAGAATCCTTTTCAGATCATTCTTAGGTCTGAACACATGTTAGCCCCGGTTAAGTGCCATTGTTAGATAGACTGATGTCACTATAATATCACTATATGTCACTATTGCTCATTTATTGGTGGATTATATATGGGAATCACCGTTTTGGGATCCCGATTTGTCCTTATGAAGGGCAGTGACGGACTGGCCACAAAAACGAGATGTCACAAACCTGAGTCCCCCTATTTCTCTGCTCCGATTATTGGGAGAGTTGGGAAAGTCGGAAATTAGCAAGCTCCATTGGAAATACCCTCCCGTAGCAGCACTCACAGCGCGCGTTCAATTCGTGCGGATGATCGGCTCGATACGTCTTGGAAGGATGTCCCGGTCGAGATATAAGCCGCTAAGGTGCGCAGGTTTCCCTTCGGTGACAACGAACTTGGTGTACAGAAAATGCTTCCACCACCTGGAAATGAAGCTGGTTTTCCGTTATTTGTCGAAATAAACCGCTCATTTTCCGCGTCCAAATAAAACAAAGCATGGTTTGTCTCGTTCCCGCTGATTTGGTCGAATATCAGCGGATGATAAGCATTCGACCAAACTCCCTCATTCCTACGCATAATCTTTGGCAAAATGAAAAAGCTGCGATGGTTGATGATTGATGATGACCTTAACGTCAAGTTCTTCCTGATATTTAAAACTGGGACCTGTGAAATTGCATACACATTTGTCACTGTATGTCCTTCAACTGAGGGAGGATGGGCGGGTTACATCGTAACCCTGCCATTCAACAGTGGTGTGGAAAAATGAATGGAAGCCTCCATCACGACATGGAACGTGAAGGGAAACAGGAGGAAGACGCGTACCCGGAGGAGACTGCGCGCCAAAACGCACACCCACGTGATGGAGCTGACGATGGCGCATCCGACGCCGCAAGTTCCGAGCAAAAAGAGCCGGAACTCGCGCCAGGAGCGCTGACATTGCCGTTGCGGTCCGACCACGTGCGCACGCTTGTCGGGCTCGAATTGCCCGTGTATTCGACCAATATGGAGCGCGTACTCGAGACAGTGGGCGGCATGGATGTGCTTCAGCAGACCCACGAGGCCAAGAGCCAGTTCCTGCCCGTGAAGCTGCGGCCAAGCGAGCCGTCCTGCAAGCCGCTCTTTGCTGATCTCACCAAGACGCAGACCATTCTGCTGCGCATGCGCCGGAAGAAGATCCCGCCGACAGACGAGGAAGACACTGCGATCGACGGCACAAAGGCGAAGGCGCCAGCGAAATTCCGATTTGAAGGCCACGTCGTCGGGCTCGTGAAGGAGAAGTACGTGTGTGAAGGCATGGCCGACTTTCAATACTTTGCTGCAAGCAAGTTTTATCCGGATCCAGTCTCGAGTGCGACCACGCGCTCTGCACCACCAACCGTGGGCCAGCCATCTCCTAATGCTGGTGCTGAAGGCACCGTTGGACCAGTCCCACTGGCGCTGCCCGTGGGGTCGGTCATGCCCCCTGATGCCGTCTCGACCTACGCTGGATCCAAGACGCAGCTCGCGATCAAGGCCAGTCTGAGACCGTATTTGCGCGTCACGGAGGAGCGCGAGCTGGAGATGGTGCCCGAGGTGTTTTCCAAGGTCGACTTGCCGCTTAAGTACGAGTTCCGCCAGCGGTCCGGGTACCAGCCGACCGAGGCCGCCAAGAAGCCGTCCAAGACCATGACGTACCTCAACTTCCACGACGACACACCGGCGCCCGCGGCGCCGAAGCCCGACAACCCAGTCATTCGACGTCGCCCCGTGGGCTCGAACGAGAACGTGGATGACGATGTGCTTCGCATCTTGCAGGAAAAGCTCGCGCAGAAACCCGTGTGGCTGCGGCCCAAGCTGTTTGTCGGTCTCGACTTCATGGAGCGGCGTGCGGCGCGACGAATTTTGCGGAAACTGTGCTACGTGTTTGTGGACGGCCCATGGCGAGGCTCGTGGATCCGAATGGGGTACGATCCAAGGACGACCACGGACTCGGCCAAGTATCAAGTCATTGAGCTACGGAACAATCGTGAACTCGTGCATGCCAAAGTCACGCACCCGAGTCGCAAGCGAACGAAGAAGTACAGCGGCATCAACCCGAAAGGACCTCGGATCGCTAAGGTCACGCAGACATCCGAGCACGAAAACTCGCAGGCCAACAAGCGGCGGCGTAAAGAGCGGTTCCTTCGTGGCGAAACGAGACGGTCGTACCTCGTGGACCCGAATGAGCAGTCGTATGACGTTCCTGGAAGCCCAGATCCAAGCGTCACGTCCACTGCCAGCGCGAGCAACACGAATGGTGGAGACCGTTCCGTGGCCGAATGGGACTCGGACAATGACGACGAGTACGAAGCGATGGAGCTCGACGATGGCAAGCACACGGACGAAGAGAGAGCAAGCAGCTCGTCCGCCGCTAACCATGCGCCCAACAGCGGGAGTGGTGGTGGCGACAAGGTCTACGAGATTTTCGGTGTGCCACTCACCAGCGCAAACGTTTTGTTTCAGCTGGATGAAATCGACCATGAAGAAGTCAACGCGTGGATCGCCCAGTTTCAGCACCAAGAAAAGCCGACGCTGCTCGGCGGATGGTACTCGACGCACATGTTCTTGCCTTTGCGTGAGATCATTCGGTATCGGATTGCCGCGCTCGTGGGTCGTTCCAAGGCTGAGCTCGAAACGAGGCGGAAACGGATCGAGGCTCTCAAGAAGCAGGCATTGAGCGACTATGCCGATCAGCTCGCGGGCCGCGAGCCAAGTAACAGCAAGAAGGCACGCGAGATCAGGAAAAACAAAGCAAACGGAACGGCATCAGCTGAGTCTCAGGATGGCGACACAGGACGGACAGGTGATCGTGCGGAGGAAGCGGAGGGTGACAGTGCGGAACAGGAGGGCGAGCCGATGGAAGACGAAGCGATGGCGCTCGAGGTGTCGCTGGCAGTGAGTCGGGCCACGCAGAACGGCTCGGTAGGGCGGAAGACGAGGGATGCGGACCAAAAGGATACAGCTGACAAGGAGGCGGACGTTGCGGTGGTGAATGAAGACGACGAGGACGAAGAGGAAGAAGAAGAGGAAGGTTTCCAAGACGATGACGCCGCCGAGGTTGCGGCCCATGGACGGCTTCAGTCCACTGGCCGCAAAGGCACGGATGACGATGAAGAAGACGATGAAGAAGATGACGAAGAGGAGGAGGAAGAAGAGGAGGAACCAGACAATGGCCAAGCACACGAACGCGGCCACGAGAACGGCAATGCGAACGATTCGGCGAGTGTAGCCACTTCACGCCCGGTCGAGTATTCCTTCTAAGTGGTGGACTGGACCTCTATCTGTTAGATGTTGAATAGGCGGTTCGTAACTGGTCCCCTCGTCATGTCAACCCATTTTTCCAGTGGCCCAGAAAGCGAGATGACGCTCCGCGTGACGCCGCAGGATCTCGCGGCGCTGCAGCGCACGACCGACCGCATCCGCAACATCTGCATCCTCGCGCACGTCGACCATGGCAAGACCACGCTCAGCGACTCGCTCGTCTCGGCCAACGGCATCATCTCGGACAAACTCGCGGGCAAGGTGAGTGGGTAGCTCCTCACTGAATCACGAGCGGGTGCTCACAGTTGTGGTAGATTCGATACCTGGACAACACAGAGGAAGAGCAGACGCGTGGCATCACGATGAAGTCGAGCGCGATCTCACTGCTGTTTATGAACGAGCCGACCGCGGCGACTGAAGGCGACGCCGACGCCGTGCCGTATCTGATCAATCTCGTCGACTCGCCGGGCCACGTCGACTTTTCGTTTGACGTCTCGACGGCCGTGCGGCTCTGCGACGGCGCGCTCGTGCTCATCGACGCCGTCGAAGGCGTGTGCGCGCAGACCATCGCGGTGATTCGCCAGGCGTGGCAAGAGGGCATCCGTCCGTGTCTCATCATTAACAAGATGGACCGGCTCATCTTTGAGCTGCAGCTGTCGCCGTACGAGGCCTGCGAGCGGCTAAACCGCATCATGGAGCAGGCAAACGCCGTGCTGAGCGCGCTGATTCGCGCCGAAGTGCTGGCCAAGTACGACGAGGACGACGAGGACGACGAAGGAGACGAGGCCAAGAAGGGGGAGAAGGAGAGCAAGGACAATGACCATGAAGCGATGGCCAACGAAGTCACGGCGCTCGAGAACGAACTGCTTTTCTCGCCGGTGAATGGCAACGTGTTGTTTGCGAGTGCCGCAGACGGCTGGGCGTTCAACATTGGCTTTTTCGCGCACTTGTACAGTAAGAAGCTCGAGCTGCCGTTCCGTGTCGTGCGCCAGGCTCTCTGGGGAGACCACTATTACAACGCCAAGACCAAGAAGATCGTGAGCAAGGCACCGACGGCCAACAGCCAGACGATGTTTTGCTCGTTCATTCTCGACCCCATTTGGAAAACCTACAACACGCTGAGCGCGCCAGTCTCGAGCGACGCGGACCTGGAGGCGCTGCGGAAGCTGACCAAGCAATTGCGGGTCGCCAAGGTCGTGACGGACCGCGATCTCAAGCATGGCGATCGCAAGGTCGCGATCCAAGCTGTGATGCGCAAGTGGCTCCCGCTGGCCAATACGGTGCTCAAGATGGTCACACGCGCGCTACCGAATCCCATTTTCGCGCAGCAAAAGCGAGCGGCCAAACTCTGCGGCTTTGCTGAGACAGCGGGCAAAGAGCTCGTGGTGCCCGCTCCCCAGCAGAGCGTGTACAGCTCGATGGAGAAGTGTGAGACCTTGGAAACGTCTCCTGTCGTCGTCTTTGTCTGCAAGATCATCTCGGTGGAGGCAAACGTGCTGTCGGATTTCCGCCAGCAAGGGCTCAATGGCGACGACGCCGTGTACGTGGCCATGGGGCGCGTCTACAGTGGTGTGCTGCGCACCGGAGCACCAGTGTATGTTCTAGACCCGAAATTCCAAGGTCTTCCCGACGGCTTTGAATCGGACGCGAGCGAAGAAGAGATCATGAAGTACGTCAAGCACGTGTCGCGTCTCCCAGAGGGTCAGTTGAGGACCTACATGATGATGGGGCGAGAGCTCCACGCACTCAGCGAAGTGCCCGCGGGTAATATCGTCGGCATTATCGGCCTCCAAGACTCGGTGCTCAAGACGGCGACGCTGTCGTCCACGATTCGATGCCCATCGCTGACGCGTATGCCGTACCAAGCCAAGCCGATTGTCCGGGTCGCCGTGGAGCCGGAAGATCCTCGCAACTTTGCCGCGCTGGAGGCCGGACTGCAGCGTCTTTATCGATCGGATCCAACGGTCGAAGTGCAAGTGCAGGAAACGGGAGAGCACGTGGTCGTTGCGCTAGGAGAGCTCCACTTGGAGCGATGCATCAAGGACCTCAAGGAACGATTCGCCAAGGTCGCGATCCGCGTCTCGGAACCTCTTGTCGGGTTCCGCGAGAGTGTTGCCGACGACACGACCGTGACGCCATCGCCGCAGCAAGGCGTCATTTTCCGAGAGCTCTTGGCGACCTCGCAACAGCACGAGGACCCCAAGGTGGCCTGGAATACGACACCTGATGGATCGCTCTCGCTCAAGGTCCGCGCTCTGCCGCTCCCGAAAGGTCTTGCCAAGTTTCTCGAAGAGCACGTTGATGAGCTTCGCGTGCTCGTCGAATCACGCAAGACCCACACCAGCGAAGAAAGCAGTGACGAAGTAGTCGGGGAAGAGGACGTCGACTCGGCGAGTGGGGGAGAAGACACGGTGGCCGTCGCGACGGCTGTGGCAGCCTCGACCGCATTAAGCTTTGGCCACCGTCTCGAAGAGCTTCTCCGCGCCAGCGAGAACGACGCGTTCTGGAAGACCCTGCCGCTCGAGCGGGTCTGGAGTTTTGGCCCACGTCGTGTCGGACCCAACATGCTGGTCAACAATATGCCCGACTTCACGACGTCGTCACCGCTCTTTGGTTCGCCAATGGCGGCAGCCGAGGACAAGAGCACGCACGAACTCGTGCGCAAGCTCGAGAGCTCGATCGTGACGGGTTTCCAAATGGCGACGAGCGCGGGTCCGCTATGTGATGAGCCCGTGTGGGGCGTCGCGTTTGTCGTTGACAGTGTCGTCCACAACGACCGCCAAGCGGAAGAAGACGCCGAGACGCCTGCTGCCGAGACGGAGGCCGACGCCGCCACGACCGCCACGACGACTGGCTACAAGTTTGGTCCGATTAGCGGCCAGGTCATGTCGACCATGCGCACGGCGTGTCGCGTGGCGTTCATCAAGCAGCCCGTGCGGCTCGTCGAGGCCGTGTACGAATGCACGGTGCAATGTCTCGCCGAACAACTCGGGAAACTGTACAGTGTGATCGCCAAGCGGCGAGGCGACGTGTTTTCCGAAGAGCTCTCGGACGGCTCGGCGCTGTTTACGATCCAAGCACATGTCCCTGTGGTCGAGAGCTTTGGGTTTGCGACCGATCTGCTCATTCAGACGTCGGGCGCCGCGAGCAACCCGCAGCTCGTGTTTTCGCACTGGGCTGTGCTGACCATGGACCCATATTTTCAGCCGCAGACGGAAGAAGAGCGCGAAGACTGGGGCGAACGCGTGTACGACCACAACGTCGTGCGCAAGTACATTGAGGCAGTGCGCAAACGCAAGGGCCTCGCGCGCGATGAGAAGATTGTCGTCCACGCCGAGAAGCAGCGCACGCTCGCGCGGAAGCGGTAGAGCGCGGAAGAAGATAGAAGCAGGACTGTGCTCCAGGACGGTGCCGTTTGTGGGTGGGACCTCGAGACAAGATCGAGCTGGCGCAATAGACCTCATGCCTACTAATCTGCTAATCTGCTCTTGCTGCTAACGCTGATGCTGTGATCGTAGAGTCCTTCATGCGGACGTGAGTTGCGACCGGCTCGTCTTTTCCATCGCCACGGCCGTGGCCAAGTGGGCCAGAAACTCGTCCACGCGCGGTCGCCGCCGTTGCGCACAGAAGGCGTGGGCCTGGAACGGCAGCTTTCGCAGCGAGCGGCCGCTGAAGCCGTCGGCGGTCTCGGCCACGCGCAGCAGCCTCGTCGACACGTCAAGCGGACTGAGACTATCACGGTCGCCGTCGCTGTCGGCGTCAACGGCCATCTCGTCGGCGCCGCGTTTCTTGCCTGAGGCGCGACGGCGGATCAGTTGGGCGTACGGGACCAGCGACGAGGTCCCGGCGTCGACCAGCCCCACGCGGCTCAGCTCGTCCACGCAGCTGCGCAGGATCTCGTAGCGCGCATGGACCGACGGCAGACCAATGAACCTGATCAGGAAGGCGTGCTGTAAGTGTAAAGGACAGCCCATGAGTACGTGGAGACGGACGACGTACTGCTTAATGTCGGCGCGGTCGATGAAGGCGACGTCCATGGCCTCGGTGAGATTCGACGTCGTGAGCACGAGCACATTGGCAAACTGCTTGAGCGAGTCGAGCTGCGTGAGCAGGGCGTTGACCACGCGGATCGCGTCGGACGGCTCCGAGCCGCTCAGCGCAGCCTTGCGTGCGGCCGTGAGCGACTCGACTTCGTCTGCAGCAAGATACAAACTATTAATTGGGTTCCAAGACGCAATTATAATTGGATTCGATGCGCACCAATGAGCACGCAGACGAGCGCGTCCTGATCGTCGACGAGCTCGTGGATCTGGCGAAAGAGTTTCATGACAAGCTTGCCGCTCTCGGAGAACCACTTGCTGAAGAGGCTGTGGGCGTTGATCTCCAAGAGGTGGCCGCTCGCGTACCGTTGCGAGAGCCGAATGCTGAGCTTTTGCGCGAGCGCCTTGCAGAGACTGGTCTTGCCCGTGCCCGGCGGCCCGTGGAGAAGCACGACCCTGAACCATAGATGGCGTATGAGACTCCTCCCCTGTGCTGCCTATTCAATTATAATTCGTGAGCCCCACCGATTCCACGAGATGATGTGCGGGTTCACGAGCGCGTCGGAAAACAGCATCGCGGTCGTGGCATAGTCGAGCACGTTGCGCTTCACGGTGGCGTCGAAAATGAGCGATTCCCAGAGGCCGTCGAGGCCCTGCGACGGCAGCACGAGCTGCTGGCACGTCGAGACGTTCTCGTCGTCCTCGGCCGTTTCCTCGGCGGGCGGCTCGTCGCTGAGCTTGAACACGTTGACGACGAGCTCGGCGTCCGACGACGGCACGCCGCTGGCGTCGTCGTCGTCTTGTTCATCTTAGTTCAAATGGTGCTGGTGAGACAAGAGCGAGGGGGTATTATTACTACTTGGCAATTGGATACGAACCACAAGCCGTGACCTCGAGCCGCTGCACGTGCTGCGTCAGGAACGCAGACTCGGCAAACGCCACGTGACCTATTAACAGGCAGCGTGAGACCAACGAGAAATGGAGGGAACGACCGCAACTGTACGTACCGATGGTGAAGATGCTGGCGCTTTGCTGGAGATGGAGCGAGACGGCGGCCTGTACATCGGCAAAGGACGCGGCGCTCGCCGGGAACACACACGCTTCCACTGAACGCGCCAGCGGCGACCGCAAAACCCACGGAATCGCATCGTCAGACGCCGCGCTATCACATAGAGGAGGTGCCACGCACCGTAGACGCGTCGTGTGGGCGCAGTGGCCATGGCCGCGTCGCCCTCTTGGGTGGCGACTTCCATGTCGCTTCTGTTCAACAAAGGAGAGTGATGGTCAAGTTGTTTTGGCGCGAACCCGAATCTCGAACCTCCGTTAAACCCAACAGCAATATCTTATAGTGAGGGTAATCCTCTACTGTTCCATAGTATTGCTTAATAGAGGCAATCGAAGAGCTCACTGCGTCCGTCACTCTAAAAAGAAACGGCAAAGGCTCACATGAGCAGCGCGTCGGTCTCGCCGGTCAGCACGGCGCTGCCGTCGGACTCTTCCTCGTCTTCCCCTTCACCAGCAGCGTCGCTGAGCTGGTCGCCATGTGAAGCGTTTCCGTGGCTGCTCGGCGCGCTCGCGTGTGCCGTGCTCATTACGCAGTATTTCGAGTACGCCGTGATCGCGACACTGTACCGGCTCAAGTGGCACCGCGGGCAATCCCACCAGCAGCTCTGTCTGCGGTTCTACCAGGTCTACTGGGCCAGCGCCTGTGGGCTGCTCCTCACGGCGCTGCTCTGGCTCTACGTGACGGACCGCTGGGCGTACAAGGCCGCGTACGGCCTCGTGCTCTTTGTCGTGCTGCAGGCGCTTCAGCTGTCGGTCGCGATCCTTCTCACGTCGTGGCAGGACATGCGCGAGAGTCTACAGACACAGCGCCAGCACCCGTGGCTCCAGAAACTGCTCGGCGCGTCGCCCGTCACCAAGAAGACCGTCTCCTGAACACCAGTTTAATTCGAGTAAAAAAGAATCGAATTCGAACCCAATTAAAAAGATGTCTTCGAGTGGAATTCGTTTTTGTCTTGTGTTTAGGATGGTTGCTCTGGTTGGCAGTGAGAGATGAGGACGAGATGAAAACGACACGAGAGCGTGGAGACTCCCCTCCCCCTTACGCCTGGTCGGCCTGGTCAGCCTTGGCCCGCAGAGCCTGCTCTCTCCTATAGTCGTCAATCGGGTTCGTCTTGGTGCTGCCGCTCTCTCCGTTCACATAGGCCATGAGGTTGTAGAGCAGCGTCTCTTCGGCGGCCATGCCCATGCTCTCGCCGCCATACTCTTCGGGAATGTTGGCCAGCGGGATCTTCTCGGCGAGCGCGTCGAGAATCTTCTGCTTGTTGCCACGCACGATAATGACCTTGTCGCGCGTCACTTCGTCCATCATGGTCTTGACCACGTTCCACACCATGCTAAACCACGACGGCACGTTGATCACGAAGATGTAGGCGCACCGCTCCGGGTAGTGGCCGCCCGAGACAGCCGCCGTGTTGCGCACGTACTCGACGGCCTCGCCCGCAAAGTCGGAAATGCCAATGCCGTCCACGTCCAGCACGGAAATGCACTTTTTATTGTCGTCCGGCTCGAGCACTTGCCACAGAAACTCGCTCACCATGAGGTAGTTGTGCAGCAAATCCGAGAGCGTGACGCCGGCGGCCTTGAGTGCCTTGAGGTTGATCTTGCCGGGCTTTTCGTAGTACACTGGCTCGCCGTGCAGACCGCGCTTGTGGTAATAGTGCGGGTAGTGCGTCTTGATGAGACGAAACTGTGGCCACGGTTTCGAGAGGACCGTGTCCAGTTCGTTTTCTTGGCGCCACGCGAGCGTCGCCATGTACCGCTCGCGGCCCTTGACTTCGTCGCCCTTTTCGGCCTTGATGTACCGCAGCGGCACGGGGCCCGTGGAGCCCGGTGCGACCAACGCCGACGCGGAACTGCCGCCGTCAGTAGACGCCGAACTGGGTTTCTTGTCACCACCGGCGCCGGGCGTGAACCGGTACTCGGTGATGATGAGCTTGAGACTGACGTTGGCGTGGGCCTCGTCGTCGCCATTCCCAGCGCCGTCGGTCTCGCGTGCCGGCGCGTGGAAGAGGGACGACAGCGGGTGGTCCACACGAGACGCCACGTACACGGCCGGCACGAGCAGCAGCACGGCCGTGGCCACTTGCGTCCGCACGGGCGACTCGGTGCCGTCGGCACGCCATAGAAAGTGCGTAAGGAACGCGTAGAGCAGCGCAAACGCCGGCACGGGCAGCTTGCGAGCGAGCGCGCCCAGGCGCTGCAATGGCGTGAGTCTCGGCGGCAGCGTGGCTGCGGCTGGGATCGCGGCGGCCTGGATGCTGGGCTTTTGCGGGCCTTTGCGGGACGCCGCAATGAGCTTGGCGAGCGCACGCTTGGGCACGACGCCCGTGAGCTTGAGCACGAGCTCGCCGGGTCCGTTGGCGAGCGGCAGCGTAAACTCGGTCTCGGCCTCGGTGCCCTGCGACGCGTGGCGCAGGATCTTTTCGTGGAGCGTCTCGCCCGCGAGCGTGGCCGTGGTCTGGTTCGAGAGCTTGAACAAAATGTCGGCGTGCTGCAGTCCCGTCTTGGCGTGGTCCTTGTCGAGCAAAATGCCCATGGGCAGCGCGATCTTCTGGCCATAGTTGTAGGCCGTAATGAGCTTATTGAGCATGGCGATTTGCTCCACTTTGGGCTTGGCTGGGCGCAGCGTGAAGCGCAGTTCTGATCCCTTGCCGTCGCAGCAAATGTAGCCGCCGACGATCTGGCTCGTGGGCTTTTTGAAGTTGGTCAGGCGCTTGTTGTACATGTTGGAGTGGCGGTTCGACTCCATGACGGTGATGGCCACGTTCGTGTCGCCGAAGTGCACTGGCCCGTCGGCGGCAAATGCTGTCGTGTCGAGCGCACTCATGCTCGAGGACGACGACGTCGACGACGTGCTGACGTCGCGGTCGAGCGCCGGCATGGGCAGCGGCGCGCGCGCGCTTTTGTCCTTGTCCTTGGGCGGCGGCACGTCCTTGCTGTTGCCGCGGCGGAACGACACGTACATTTCTCCGGGAATGCCCCGCGGCCGCGGACCGACGTAGCCCGTGATGCCGCCCGTCTTGTTGTTCCAGACCATGCCGTGCTGGTTCACGAGCACGACCGTGTGGCCGTACTCGACGATGTCGCCGGGCGCGCGCAGGTTCTGCGGGTCCATGACGAGGTACTCGTCTTCGTTAAAGAGAATGTCGAGGTCGTTGCCCAGCGGCGGCACGGCGCTCAGGATGCCGTGGCGACCCTGCTTTTCGTAGTAGCCAATGCCCAGCTCCGGAGACGCCGACGACGTGTCCTTGGCGTACGCCGACGGCGCGCAGAGCCGCAGCTTCTGGCCGTAGCGAAGCGCCAGCACGTCCACGTCGCCCATGGAGATTGTCTCCGAGTGAGAACGCTAGAGAGAGAGAGAGAGAGAAGGAGAACGAGGGGCGGAGGGAAGGCCGACGGAATGTACCGTACTATCGGGATGTGGCTCTTCGATCCAACACGCGGAAGACGGCAGGGCCCAAGGGCGACGTGGCGATTGTTTCCAGCTTGTGAGCTCTTCGAGTATCTCAGAAGGATCAGATTGTCTATAAATGTTATTTATTTAGTCCAATTGGATTGGTTGAAATAGAGGAGGTGGGTTGGGAACCTTCGTGCAACATTCCACTCTATCCCCATTCGTCTTATGTCACTATTAGTGACATCCCCTCTCCAATCAATCACTCTGTGGCTGGCAGGAGCTCCGCATCATGAGCATGTTGCTGCGTGCACGCAGCGCGTGGCGAGCGCACGGGACGCGCGTCGCTTCTCAACAGAAACGAACGGCTTCTTTGCCGTTGCAGCCGCTTGCGCCCCAGTCGCAATGGCTCCATCATCGAGACAACGCTGGGTTCGCGTCCGTCTTCTCGCGCGGCGGCCTCCGCACGCTGAGCTCGTCGGCTGCGTCCTCTGCGCCCTCCTCTGGTGGTGCCACAGTGGACGACAGCGCCACACGGGTGCGTGTCTACTTGTCTACTCTCTCTCTATAATAAAGAGAAGAAAAGGCTGATTCGTTTCGTTTCCTCTGGACAGGACGCACTGCTGGCCAAGTTGCAACCGCTCTGCCGGTCGCTCTACCGCGAGCACCGCGAGGCCGCGCAGAGCATTGACGACTTGCTGGCGCCGTGGCAGACGCAGCTCTCGGCGCTCTTGCAGAGCGAGCCCCGCGCGCCGGTCGTGCACGCCGAGATCGCGCAGACGTACGAGCAGGGCATCGCGATCGCGCTCAAGCAGCGCGAGTTTGACTTGGCGCAGGCGCTGCTGACGCAAATGCAGTCTCTCGGGCTCGCGGCCCACGACGAGCTGTTCGTGTACCAGATCCGCGCCGTGCCGCTGCAGTGGATCTCCCGCTCGCGACCGCTCGCGCTCAACGCGCTCGAGCTCGGGCCCCAGTGGGAACGCACCGTGCTCGGGGTCGTGAACACGGAGCACCAGCCGCACTACCGCAAGTCGCCGACCGAGCGCAAGGCGTTCCGCGCGTTCGTCCGCGACGGCGTCAAGCGGGTGCTCCACGAGTACGAGGCGAGCGTGCCGACAGAGCAGCAGACGGTCGCGCCGTACAACGCGGCCGTCCGCGCGTTTGCCTCCAACGGCCTGCCGTTCGCCAGTCTGCTGCGCGTGCTGAGCGACATTCCGCACGACTCGCCGGCGCGCAAGGCGCTGAATATCGAGACGTTTGTGGCGCTTCTCCAGGGCGCGCGCTGGCACGACATTCCCATTACGATCGAGCGGCTCGCGGCGTCCAACGCCGTGCGCGAGGAGCTACAGCAGCAAGACCCAGCGAGCGCGGCGGCAGACATCTGGGACCAGGCCATGCGGTCCATCTGCAACTCGTACACGGACCGCGTGCTCGACAAGCGCACGGCGCTCGAGCGACGGCTCGTGCGCGACCTGCAGAACGTCTACGTGGACGTTGACGCGCAGCTGCAGCGCGTGTTTCCGAGCGAGCTCTTTGCGGCCATGGACGACACGCGGCTCACGGAAGTGTTTGAGATCCGCGTCAAGGCCGCGGCGCAGTTGGGGCTGCCGCGCCAAGTGCACGTGCTGCTCAACGAGTACAAGGCACTGATTCGGGACCGCGATACGGACGGCAAGAGCGTGTTTCTCAAGGCGCTCGAGATCTTCCCGTCGGTCGGACTCAAGCGCGTCAAGGACGCGGACGTCCACCGCTTGCGGTCGCATCCCGACGTGCTCGAGAGCCGCGAGATTGTCGCGCTTCAGCGGTCGATCGAGGACTTGGAGACGAACGTCATTCCGCCATTGAAAGCCCAGTACCTCGGAGGGCAGGCGACCCGCGTGGCCAAGAAGACGACCGCCGAGACGGACGAGAAAGAGGACGTGGACGCTGCAGAGACGAAGACAGCAGAGGAAGCCAAGTCGATCCGCCGGGAGCTGCGCCAGGCCCAAGATGATGTGGTCAAGCTCAAGAAGCAACTGCGCGAGACGCGAGAGACCGTGGCTCTCAGGATCGCGCACGCGAACCGTCTGCGCGCGGCCGACAAATCGATCGCGATCGTACTCGAGCACTTGAAGAAGAAGGACGACGAGGACCCCCGACAAGATCTGGCCGTGGCCGTGGCCATCATGAATCAATACATGACCACGGGCAACCGGTTCGCGACGGCGATGGAGACGCCGACGCGCAAGCGCACGGCCAGCCACATTTTGAGGCGCGTGTCGGAGCTGCTGAACGTGGCCGTGGGTAGGGACCGCGTGGCGAGTGACACGAGCGACGACGACCGCGCCAAGATGGAGACGCTTTTTGCGCTGGCCATCAAGACGGCCGCACTGTTTTGGTGCGAAAAAGACCTGAACGCGCTGGTTCAACGCAAGAAGACGGTGCTGGGGAACGCGCAGCTGGGAGTGGAGGACTACGACCGCCTCGTGTTTATGCGCGTCGTGCAGTTTGATGTGGACGGCGCTATGGAGCTGTTGCAGGAAATGCACTACGCCGGCGTGGCGCCGACGCCCACGACGATCCACCGCATCATTATTGGTGCGCTCCACCGACGCTACTATGCGGGCGGTAGGAACAAGACGTCGACCAAGAAGAACCAGCCCAAGCAGAAGACAAAGTCGGCGAACGCGCTGGATGAGACTGCGCTCGATGACGCCGTGCTGGACGAGATTGCCCAAGACATTGTCCAGCAAGGCGACGACCTCGAGGAAGACGACGACGACGCGACCGGGTTTAGTCGCAGCCCGCGTCGGCTCGAGGACATGGCCACGTTTATCCAGGACTGGCACAATCTCTACCGCGTCAAGCCCATGGCCAAGACCGTCGTGCCCGTCTTTGCGCGGCTGCTCGCGACCAACAAGGTGTGGGAGGTCAGGCGGTTGCTCCAGATCCTAGAGTCCATGGACGGCGGACTCACGCCCGCGACCGAGTTCTGGCTCGAGAAGCGGCTCGCGGCCGTCGGCAAAAGCGCCGACGATCTGCGGATCCCATCCACGCGACGATGAGCTGCTTGTGGGAAGAGTGATGGTAAGGTTGCTGGAAGGTTAGACGCTGGAGGTTTAGACGCAGAGGGAGGTTAGACGCGGACGTGACGGAAAGACGATAGTCTTTTGTCAATGGAGATGAAACCTATTCGTCTGCTCGCTGTTAGACCTGGATCTCGTCGAGTGAAGACGATAAATACCCGGTGATGGCTTCGACCTTCGGACAATACAGTGTCAGCCGCTCGTTTGACGCACGTACTGGTAGATCCCATGCTTCCTTACCTTGGCCTTGAGCAGACCGGCGGGCGCGTCGCCATTCGAGTACGCGCAGACGAGAAAGTTCTTACCCGCTGCCGAAAGCGCAACACGACCACGCTGAAATGATACCAAAAGGTTAGTCCCATCGATAGACCGCGTCTAAACGCGAAAGTCTCACCTCGAGCTCAATGAGCATGGCCTGGAGGTCACTTCCTTCTGGCGCGAACTCCTTGCCCGCGTGGAGGTACTCGCCCCACGTGTGTGCGGCGATGGCGCCGATGACCTTGAGGTCCGCGGCGTCACCCACGGAGCCCATGAGTGCGCCGTCGATCGTCAGTAGCCTACACAGCCCACGATAAACCCATAAGCATGGAGGAAGGACTAAACGACCCGGAGAATGGAAAGATGTACATGGAGGCGGTGACGCCGTCGCCGATGATCTGGCCAAGCACTTCGGGGAGCACCTTGGCGCGCAGCATGATTGACTTTCTTCCTTTTCGTTTTTCTTGTGGGGTGTGGGATTTGCAGTCTTCGTGTCGAGTATCATATTTGACAGGTATAAAGTCTGCTGCCTGTACCACATAAAATGTAGCCATCCTGACTGGACCAACTCGAATCTCTTCCTAAGGCTCAACCAACCAGAGAGATCCCAAGCTCTTAGAATCCCTCTCTGTCATCCCGTGGTCATTCAGGACTTGGGCTCAGGCGAGTTCCATTTTATGAAAGTTCAGCGGGTGTGGGCGTACAACTCCGCTGCTGGGTCACCACAAGGCCAACCAGGGGCTCACCGTGGTCGAATGAAGATCTCGTTCCGCCTCGATAACTCTTCCATATGGACGTATCTGCCCAACGACGTTTTCCCCAATCTCAATTCTCCGCGGCTTCCCCACAATGGCACCGTACGCAACACACCACAGGCATCTCCCGTTAAGTTAATGGACACGGTTAACTTTACACAATCACACCTCCCTGTGGGGTCTGGCCTGCCGTTGTCGACGTCACCTCTGCCTCGGCCAGCGGTTGACTTGCTGGCTCCGTGGGGTCAGTCGTATCAGCAGCTTCATCTTTCGTCTCCGGGGCGTATGTCTCCGCGTCCGACGCCGTCTTCTTGAGTCGGATACACTGCACGACCCCAATGCTCTGCTGAATACTGCGCAGCATCTCACACGCCGCTGGCTCCCCAAGGTATTGACGTGCCTCGGGGTGGTCCAACGCCATGGCGGCCTGTGCAAGCGTCTCTTGGAGTGACTCCACGGCCCAGCCTTGCGTGCCGGTCTTGGCCTTCTTTCGTGACGCCGCCGTCGTGGCAGTCTCTTTCCGCTTGTTCTTTGCACGGCTCGCATTGGCCTCCACTGTGAGCTTTATAGTCTCTCCACCGTTCGCTGTTTCGTCTCCACCAAAAGAGGCTTCCGAATCGGACCCGCCGTGCTCGTGGTCGTCGTCATTGTCGCGATCGCCGTCGTCGCCACTGAGTGATGCCCGCGAGAGCCCGTAGCGGCGGCAAAAGCGATAGTACCACCCTTTCGACGCGCGGAACGAACCGAGATCGTGGACTTCGAGTAGCTCCTGGGCCTTTTCCTGCACTTTGGCCGACGTCAGCGGTGTCGTCGGCACGTGGTCGACCTCGAGTTGCGTCGCCGCATTCGCGGCGTGCTCTTGCTGCTGCGCAACGATCCATTGGAAGAGCTCTTCTTCAAAGGCCGTGTGGCGCTCCGTCCCGCCACGCTTGCGCTGCTGGCTGAACGCATTGTTCTCCTGGAAGCGCTGCTTGATCTTGTCCTTCATCTTCATGAGCTTGGTGATCGCGGCCGAACTGACGCCATACTGCCGCGCACACTCGGCGGCGCTGGCGCGTGGCTTGTCGCCCTCGAGCTTCGCAATGATCTCGATGCGCTCCTGGTCCGAGAGCCGACGGCCCGTGCCCTTCTGTCCCATGAGTGGCTTCTCGGCTCGCTTCGCGATGGATGGTTCACTTTTGGGGAGGCTAACTTAGTGGGGGAGAAACATCGGGGAGGGCTACTATTGAGATCAAAAGGTATCTGTTAAAACCGGATCATCCCTATCTGAGTCTGATAATACTGGGACCCCTTGGGTTCTCTTGCTTCAACCGGGTTTCTTCTTGTTCAAGCCCGTCGGAATCAGGGAAGCTTCCTCGGGGACACGCCCCCCAACACATCAGTACGAGGACGTGACGGTGTGCAGGGCAGCGCCAATCCCACAGGCGAGATCCAGCACTATCGATAGAGCCGCCTCGTGCGCCCAGCCGCCGCCTACAAGCCCCTCAAAGCGACACAAAGAAATCAACATGTTGGCGGCGTCTTCCTGGCTCGGCCAGTCGCGGATCATGAGTCGGCGCAAGGGACTGAGCAATGAAATCGGCGAGAACAACTGCTTCCTCAACGTCATTATCCAGTCGCTCTGGCACTTGCGCTCGTGTCGCGTGCTCATCAGTACGGGCGACCACGCGCTTCACCACCGCTTCGGGGGCAAGCCCACCAAGGCCGCGGCCGAGACGGCCACGCGTGGCGCGTGCTTGCTCTGCGAGCTCGAGCAGATCTTCATCATGTACCAGTTTGCAGAGGAGCCTGTGTTAGAGGTCGACCGCGTGCGCGTGGCGCTTGGCAGTATGTTCGAGGTCGGCGCGATGAACGACGCGACCGAGACGCTCGAGGCCATTTTGGACGCGCTCCACTGGGACACGTTCAACCGCATGCTCACACTGCGCCGCGGCACGCAGTTCCTGTCCAAGCACGACCTGTCCCAGTCGACGGTCGAGGACGCGTCGGCCATCGTGTGTGAGCCGCAGTGTATCGCCCACTTGCTTTTCCAGATGAATCTCATGGAACTCAAGAGCTGCCGCCAATGTGGTGAGACCAACGAGCCGCTCATGAACACGGACTTTTTGTACCGCGTGTACGCACAAGAACTGCTCCAGTTTGCGAAGGGCAAGTCCCTTGAGGATGTGCTCCGAATTGAGGCCCAGGGCGGCTGTGTGGCGCCCGAGTACGCGTCGTCGTGCGACGAATGCAAGTCCGGCAAGATGCAGCTCAGCCGCTGGATCCTGCAGCTGCCCATGGTGTTTGCGACCAGTATTATCTGGGCGAGCGACCACGTCGACAAGAGCGACGTCAAGGGATGGCTCGAGCTACTCAGTACGCAGAATGCGCGGGCCAAGAACGGATCCGATGACCAACAGACGCTTGACCTGGGCAAGATCTTCCGCGTGGACCAGACTTCGCAGGGCTCGTCCGAGTACGTGTTTCGCGGCATGGTCTGCTACTATGGCCGCCACTACGTGGGCTTCTTCAAAAGCCGCACCGTGGAGAATGGCGTGTCCCAGGAGCGGTGGTTTTTGTTTGATGACACGCGCGTCAAGCTCATTGGGTCGTGGGATGACGTGCGCTCGCGCGTCGAGCGAGGCGTGTATCAGCCGACGCTCTTGTTCTATGAACGCAAGGGCATTGAACAGGACAAGCTGGAAAAAGTCGCGAACGAGATCCACCAATGGTGGAAAGAGTCGGCGGAGGCACGCGAAGGCGAAGCCGCTGCCACCGCCGCAGCCGAAGCCGAAGCGGCCGCCTCCGAGGCTGCGGAGAAAGCGGCATCCGCTACGAATCAAAATGGGATAACCCCTGCTTTTGAACCGCCTGCATCAACGTCGCCTTCTGTGACGCAGAGCCCACCACCGCAAACCACCAAGTCCTCGCTGCCCATGAGCCCCATCAAGACGTCTCCACTGTCAGCGATGCTGCCGCCGCCTGGCAGTCAAAAGTGGCACGATGAAGACCACTTGTCCATGATGCATCGCTCAGCACAGGACACGCTCTCGAGACTGAACGGCATTCTATCGCGCGAGGTCAAACCAGTTTCCCAAGGCACAAACGACCTACGCATGTCGGTGTCACTGCCACGCCCTGTGAGGCGCCGCGAGTACTCGGTGCGTCGTCCGAGCGAAGACGCTGAAGACATTGACCGAGACAAGATCTTCGAAGACGAAGTCAGCGGCAGTCCCACGCTGACGCCAACCCCTGTGGTGAAACAGGAGCAGCTCAATGGCAAGTCCGACATGAAGAAGGGCAGCCCTACGCTGGACCAGCAGCTCGCCTCGAGTGTCTTGAACCTCAAGGTCAGCGACCAACAGATCAGCAGCGACGGCAGCGAGGTTCTGCTCCCTTCACATATCTTTGACGTCCAGCTGTCGGCCTCGGACGGCGGACTGGGCTTGGTACTTGAGGAATCAAAAGCCACCGATGGAGCGGCGCGTGGCTTTGCTGTCTCCGCGTTTGAGCTCAACGGAGCTGGCGAGAAGCTCACAGCCGAAGCGAGCGACGCCATCAAGCGCGGCGACCGCCTTCTCGGGATCAATGGCGTCGTGTTTGCACAGGAGTCGCTGTACGAGGTCCTGGAGAAGCTCGTGACGACGCCCAATCCGGTCTCGCTCACGTTCCAGCGCTTCCTTCCGTGGACGTGTCCTCGCTGCACGCTGCTGAACGAGGTGAAGACGAACGTGTGCGCGGCCTGTGGCCACTCGGTCTTCCTCCAGTTTGCCACGCCCGTCAGCACTTCGCCCCAACGCCCGAACGGCCGGGCGCTGTAGCCTGGTGATCCACTCACTCACATTCCTTCACATTTGTATACTTACGTCAGCGTAGCCGTCGCCACCACCATCAAAAGGGTGCACGCAATAAACTCGAAAGAACGGTTTGATTCTCCCATTACTACCGATATTCTCACAGCCGTTCAGGAGTCTCCCCCGCATCCTGCTTTGGCTCCGTCACAATCGCAATCTGATTTCCTGCAGCATCTGATTCGCTGGGCTTTGACGCCGCTGGCATGTGGTGCGGACCCGGAAGGTCGTGTTCGTCCGCAGCTTCGCGCGCTTGGATCGTCGCGACGATATCTTTGATCTCCTCGACGGCGACGTCCTCCTGGTTCTGCGATGCTGCGGACTCGTACTGCACACGCTGCGCCTGGAACTGCGCGTACGAGACCTTGTCGTTGATGAGCTGGTGGGCGACCTTGGGCAGCAGCGCCGAGATCGCGTGCGCTGGGAAGCCGCGCTGCTCGAGCTGCGCGCGCATGTTGCGCGTGATCATGAAGGGCACCGAGGCCACGGCGTTGGGCACGGTCGTGCCGGTGCCGTACCAGATCCGCTCGGCCCACTTGGCGCCGTCATACTGCCACCTGTTGGTGTAGTAGCGCGTCAACTGGTGCCAGCGCACGAGCCTCGACTTCCATTGCTGGACACCCATCACTGCCGCCACCCAAAATCTGATTGATGCTAAAATGAAGATTTCTTTGCAAAATTTCGATTTCATAGTGTCTAAACCTTTAGGTTTCAGGTTAGCCTAAACCCAGCGATCGTGGCATGAGGAACATGCCACAATCGCTGGATGTGCCATTTTGCAAAGGGGACTGTTCTTGGAAGAATCGTTCCCTGGCCTTCAGCCCAACGTCCAACATATATCGTGGCCGAAGAGGAGAAGAGAGTTTACTGCCATGTCATTACTGCAAGCTTACGGGCGTAATAGATATCTCGGGCAACAGCATCCTTCTTCTACTTCCAAAACCAAGCTGTCGTGCGATTCGATGCGACTGGCGTACTTCACACCACGCCACCATCGCGACTGTTGGGCCACTCAGCTTCTTCCGTTCCTATATAGTGGATGTCACAGGCCACTCACACCTTCAACCTTCAATTCATAGGATTGTTAGTGCTGGGAGCGATCGCGGTGAGATTGCATTGGATCAACGATATCGTGGGTGCCTTGAGACTCTCGCGACTGCCCGACCCAGGATATCCTGGCTGTCGAATCCTAGGACTCGACAGATGCAACGTAAATGAAAACTATTCTTGCTCGGTATCTCAGTCAGTGTGCTGGATGACGAGCTTTGATTGACGCCATTCAATACAGCACAATGTATGGGATCTGCATCATGTCACGATTTGCAAATCTCTGCTTACTCGTGTTTCCTTGAGCCGTGTTCAAGTAACCCCAAGCGCAATCTTTCATAATGGTGAACGCAACCCCACTACAGCGGTGACCACTCTTGTTGGTTAAAATTCTCCCATTGCGAACTCAACCGATGGCCCAAGAGCTCAAGTCAGCCGTTTCGTGCAAATTGCAGGTCAAAAAGGGCTAGGGACAATCCACTCGTCAGAAGCAAGGCTGTCCAAGGCTACTGGTAAGATCAAGTATTATGAATCCAATATTGAAGGTCTTCAGATATAGCATATATAAGTACGCACAAAAATATAATATAGTGAAACCTGTGATATAATCTATAGCTGTTCATCGAAAGACAGAGTATCGTAAACTCAGTCCCATGGAGTGGGACCCACCCCGAATACAAGCCCCTTTGAAAAAGAGTCCAGTCCACGCCTTCCCCCTTTCTGCTCCTCTCTCTCTCTCTCGCTCCCTCTCTCTCCCGGTGTCATATTCGCACTCGCTCGGTTTCCGGTCCTCAGGGAAAGGAAACGCGAAGCAGTATACGCTCGGTTCTGTTCTCGACGTGAAGATGACGGCCATCTTTGGGAAGGAGCTGTCGCCGACCGTCGCGGCGCTCGTCTACGTCTTCCTCGTGGCCGCGCTGCTCATCCTGATCGCGAGCATCTGGTACTACTGGAGCTACGCGCGCAAGATCGAGCGGTTCCTCGAACGCGACAATGAAAACAACAATATGATGCGGCAGGACCTCGTCGACTCGTTTGTCGAGCGCGGCGAGCAGGAGTGGACGTGCTCGATCTGCTTCCACGACAACCACCCGAGCAAGAACGCGTGCGTCATGTGCGGCACGCCCTCGGTCGTCGGCTCCAGGTCCCCGTCCATCGCGCGCGCCTCGGGCCTGCGCAAGGCCGATCTCGTGCGCATGAACTCGAGCATCTTGACGCAGCAGTCGCGCGTGCGGTCGTTCCACGTGCGGCGGCTCAAGCAAATGAACCTCACGTCGCGGCAAAAGGCGGCGATGCGGCGGCACCTCTGGCGCCGCAAAAAGGGCGCCGACGGCCGCCTCCACTGGGTACGCATTGACCAGGACGAGGACAAGCAAGGGTACGACGAGATCACGACGCCCAAGAGCGAGCGCGACTCGGAAGCTTCCATGACTGACTCGATGCGTGCGACCGAGGCCCACATCGCGCTCGCGCTACGCGACTTTGGCGAGAGCGATCCGGCCGAGCGACCACCGCGGCCGAGCCGCTTTTTCCAGCCGCTGCGCGCCACTGCGCTCAAGAATTTGGAGCAGGCTGAGGAACGTCCCACGATGTTCCACAACCAGCTCGAGAACCCGTACAACGAAATGTCCAAAATGGAGTTGGGCCTCGGCGGGATCGACGAAGAAGACGAACAGGATCGCCGCGACAATGCCACGGCGATCTCGACAGGCTACGTGCGCCACGAGAATGAAGAGGGTGAAATTGACTGGGCGCCGGCCACGGGCGTCGACATCTCGGCGGCCGCGGCTCGCAAGATTGAGTGCGACGACGACCTCGAGGAGATTGCGGCACTGACGTTCCTGGAAAAGACCAAATGGTTTCTCGAGCAAGTGCAGAAACGCTGGCGCAGCTACGACCAGGGCCACATTCAGTTTGTTGTGCGCCGCGAACATTTGGTTGCCGACTCGATGGAGCAGAT
Organism: Pythium phragmiticola; assembly: GCA_023335935.1. Lineage (NCBI taxonomy): Eukaryota > Oomycota > Peronosporomycetes > Pythiales > Pythiaceae > Pythium > Pythium phragmiticola. The sequence goes on from JAADWA010000185.1 coordinate 30,762, forward strand.
GCTCAAGTGTCCGGCAAGTCGCTTCTGGGAACGGCTGCGGATCTACTTTGAAAACGAGCCGGGCTTGGACGCCGGCGGGCTTATTCGAGAGTGGTTCGAGTGCCTCAGCGATGGGCTTTTCAATGATGACTTTGGACTGTTCATCGCGACCAAGGGCGAGAACATGGGCTACTGGATCAACCCGGCGTCGGAGTCCAAGTTGGGCAAGGACCACTTGCAGTACTATGAGTTTGTCGGCCGCTTGCTGGGCAAGGCTTTGATCGAGGGACACAACATGAAAATGTCGCTCGCGCTGCCGCTGATCAAACACATTCTGGAAGTGCCAATCTCGTTTTCGGACCTGGAGTTCCTCGACGAAGAGCTCTACAAGAACGCGCTGTGGATGAAGCAAAACGACCATGCCGAGCTGCTGGCGATCGATTTCACGGTCCAGGTCATCACGTCTGAGGGCAAGTCCGAGACCATCGAGCTCGTCCCAGGCGGCAAGAACATTGATGTGACCGACTCCAACAAGAAGCAGTACTTGGAGCTGCTGCTCAAGCACTATATGTTTGGCAGCATTGCGCCGCAGCTCACGGCTCTGCTTCGTGGCTTTTACGATATTGTACCGCAGTTCCTCGTGACCGTGTTCGACTACCAGGAGTTTGATCTCCTGCTCTCGGGTGTGCCCGACATTAACGTCGGCGACTGGCGCACGTACAGCGAAGTGCGATGGATCAAGCTGGAGAAGCCGACGCCGGCAGAGCAGCGCGTGATCGATTGGTTCTGGGATACGCTCGCAAACTTCACAAGCGAGGAAAAGGCAAGACTGCTACAATTCACGACGGGCACGAGTCGCGTGCCCGTGCAGGGATTCAAGGCGCTCACAAGTGCGGACGGCCGCGTGCGTCGATTCACCATCCAGGTTGTACAAAGGGGTGCGCCGCCCACGGGGCTCTTGCCCAAGGGCCACACATGCTTCAATCGCATCGACCTGCCGCTCTATGGCTCGATCGAGGAGCTTGAGAAGTACCTCACGCTTGTGATCAACATGGAGATCTCGGGCTTCTGGCTTGAGTGAGCGTAAAGTGTGTTAGAAGACTTTGGTGTGTGAGCAAAATGCGAGAATGGGATGTACTTTTCTATGCTCTGGGCTCCTGTTCCTGAGACGCTCGCTACACCATCATGTAGCGCAACGGCCACGCGCTTTTGCTGTGTTAAATTATCGAGCGGGTATAAACTTTCTGGGGAGAAACGTGTTTACACCTGGAGCACTCCTACTCTACTGGTGCACAAGAAAGCAGTTTGGAGTCTTGGCGATCATGGCCTCGAGGTCAGCGAACCGTAGCATGTGGGTCGCGCAGATCTCATCGGTCTGGTGGTCGCCGTCCATCATCTGGAGGATCTCCTTTTCCAGCTGCGAGGCCTTTAAAGTGGCCAACGCGCGCTTGGTCTGCGTGCCCGTAGTGGTGGCCCCTTGCTGGCCGCCGCTATTCGTTGATGGCGAAAATCCACGCGTTGCGGTAACGGGTGGCGGCTGCTGTTGGGGTTGACTCCCATTGCGATCGATCAACACGGGGTACCGATGGACGCGCCGCAGGAACCCATGGATGAGGCCAAACGTGATGAACCGCCGCACGTCGACATGCGCGAGCGACTGCGCGTAGAGCACGCTAAAGTCGCTCATTCGCAGACTCGGCTGCATGCTGCAATAGAGCGCAAAGAGCTTGGCGAACGCCACGGGCGTCTTGCCCGCCTTGGTCACGTACAGCGCACACTCGGCCTGGAGCTTGGCGTCGTTGGCGAGCTGCGCGATCTGGGGCGTCGTCGCGTAAATGTTCGAGTGCAGGAAAATGTCAATCATCGTAATGCAGCCGTAATAGAGCAATTGGCGTAAACACTTTTTCACAATCGCGATCTCGACGTCGGCGTCCAGGCTGATGCGCTTGACGTACTTGACGCCGTCAATGAACGGCACGATCTGCTGCAGCGCGAGATCCCATTCCGCTAACCATATCCAAGCCCTATTAGTACGAGTCCCCGTTCAGAATGCTAACTCCTCTACACCCACCGCTGTTCTCAAGTAGCTGCCGCAGATCACGCACGGCAACGGGCACTTGATAATCGAAGACCTGGCTCGGATCGTGGAGTTTCGGGAAGAGCTTGAGGTTAATGATATTGGCCGTGTCCACGGGGATCGTGCATTCACCTTGGAGCGTGAGATCGCCCAAAATCTGTGGCAGAATGTGGGCCAGCAGCTGCTTGCGCTCGGGCTTGGAGAGGAAGCCGCTCTCTTTCTCCATGCTCTCGACGAGCGTGCCGAGCTTGCGCAGGATCGGGAGGTACGGCGCCGTCTCGACGTGCTCGTCAAAGACAAAGCCAATGTTGAACAGCAGCGCGTTGCGAAAGTACTTGTCGTCCTCAATGCAGACCGGGTACCCGACGATCTTGGTGTGGCGGCCCACACACACGGTGATGATCTTGCTGCATAGCGCCTTGTCAATGATGATGTAACTGGAGACGCTGTCAAAGACCTCGGCGCTGAGGGCACTATAATGGGGGAGAGAAACAAAGCGCGTTAGACGCCCGCAGTGCCTTTACCAATAGAGACGTGAATGGGCGCACTCGTGCGGCGCCTGGAAGACGATCACCGGCCCGGCGACGTTGTCGAACTCGCTGTAGAACAGGCCCTTGATCATCTTGGCGAATGCATCGAAGAACTGACACTGACGGATTCGTAGCATACGGAAATATCCATATATGGGTTTCGTTGGTCTGTTCAACCCACCCATTGGGACGAACAGTGAAAGGGATTAAAAAGCCCGGGTCCAAACCCATCGGGTCACTACTTCAAACCCGTCTCTTCCACGAAAAAAAATGGCGCGCGCGTTTTGTTTCCATGGCTTTGGGTTTGGCAGCAAACGCAGGCAAACATGGCGGCGGCGGAGGGCGACACGCGCACGGTACGCGCGAATAGCGGCGCTTCGGCGAAGCTGGAGGCGCTGAACAGTAGCTCATCAGAAAGCTGACGCTCTGCTCGTTCGATCAATGTGGTTCTCATTAGGTGAAGATCTCATTGAGCCATCTGACTGAGCATTTAGGCTGCGCAATCTGCCACGGATTGCTGCGCGACGCCCAGACAATCCCCGAGTGTCTCCATTCCTGTACGCTTTCGTATCTTGTGTGATGCGCCTCTGGGGCGTCTAATTTATGGTGGTGCTGAGTGTCGATTAGTCTGTAAGAGTTGTATTTATCGCCACTTCCTCGTGCAAAACAGTCGTGCGTGCCCCAAGTGCTTCATCACGCTCAAGCCGCGACCCATCACGACGCTCATGTACGCATGCCTCCGTAGTGGAACGTATATATATGCATATGACGCGTATGATAAACTCATCTCGTCGTGGGGGTCTCTGTGTGTAGATCGGACCAGAAGCTGCAGGATGTCGTGGACCGCATTTTCCCCGAATATAAAGAAAACGACGCACGACTGGAAGCCGAGTTCTACGCGACCCACGGGTTTAAGAAGAAAGACCGGAATTCCAGCAGCACAGCACATGACGCGAACGGCACAGCGCAGCGGGCAACGTCGGGCAGCCGCAAGAAGAACGCGCTGGCGCCACTCGCGAATGGCGGTCCACGCCTCGCGTTTCCATTCATTATAGAAGTCCATTCGCAGCAGAGGTATGATCTGTTTCAGGAGGATACAGTGCTCTAAGAAGACTAACGTTCTATGTGGATGTTCCCAGTGGTTGTGCAAAACCGTTGCCCGAGCTTCGCCTGCCGTACCTTCACGTCGACGGCCGTTTTAAAATGTTTGACTTGCAGAAGTGGTTGCGACGGCAGCTCACACTGAGCGAACTGTCCGAGATTGAAGTGACGTGCATGGGTGCGACGGTCGGGCCGGAGCTGTCGATTCAGTTCATTCATCGCACAATGTGGCAGCCCCAACACGACAAATCGGAACGGCTCATTCTACACTATCAACTGCTGCTGCCGTGACACTGCTGAATCTCCTCGAGCCATAAACATTGTCATAAATATGGGAGGTATTTGTTGAGAAGTCGCTCGGCAAGTCCAATAGAGGAACGTGTGAATGTGGTATCAGATCCCTCGCTCATCGCTTCCAGTCCAATCGTTCGGTCACGGGCGGGCGTTTGCCATGGACCAAGTGCGCACGGGCCGCAAACGAACGCGATCGCTTCTCCCGCGCATCCGTGACGACAGTGTGAACGAGTGTTTGCTTGTAGTTCTGCCAGTCGACATCGTGGAGAAGGTTCTGCACCAGATCATCACCCGAGGGTGGTTTGAGAAAGATGTGTCGCCGCAAGTTTCTTCCGCCAACACTTCCACCACCGGTGAGAGGAGAGGTCGGAGTTCGATTGACGAACGCGGCAGCGTATCGGGCATTGATCTGGTGCATATTGTTGTGCAAGAGAGTGCGACTGTTCACTGACAAGCCAAGCTTCAAGTCCGTGGCGGTGAAGAAGATCAGTTCGCACGATTTCGTCGTGAACAGTGCCGCCTTAGCGCATGAGACGCCACCTGATGGTTCGCCAGCAAAGTCGTCTTCGCGCCGAGATTGACGTGGCGGAATCCACGAAGACGACGCGTTGAAGAATGCACCCCGGCAAAGACTCGTGGCACCCCTCGACGGGTGCACAGTGCTGCTTCGTCCAGTCTTCTCAAGGCCCCGCTCGTCTTCGTGCCTTTCACTCAGCCTGGCCAATGCGTGTGACAAGAAGTCCCGGGGTAAGAAGCCGTGCATCATGGCGCTATCGTGGACGCACAATAGCGGATCGTCGCTGAGCTCGAGCTGTGTGAAGAAATGAAGACCCCCGTGCTCAGCGTCTTGGTCGTTCATCGCAATTGAGCCGCTCAAACTGAACGCCACAGAAAAATTGGGCGGACGGTTCAGCTGGGATGGGTACAGTTGACAGAGCTGGCCCTCACGCACGATCATGAGTCCGTTGACGTATTGTCCCTCGGTACAAATCACGCGCTCGCCGATAACTTTATGATTCCTCGCGCGTGTGGAGAGCTCCAACAACTCGTCACTTGGAATTCTGTGGAAAAGGGGCACGGTACCGAAGAAACGCGCCAGTTGTGAGCTCTATGGATCAAGCCTCAGACAATTCCGTCAGCGGGTTTACTCACTGACAACAGCCAAGGAACCCACATTCGCGAGGCGGTGCAGACGTTCTACTTCTTGGAAGTCGCCCCAGGACACCGCGAAGAAGTCGCACGGCTCGCTCACGACTACCGAGTACAGGCTGATGCAACGAGAAAGACAACAAGGACGTTCAGCAAGACCACGAGTCGACACGAGAGCACGACTCCAACATCAACAACGCACCGCTCTTCAAGCGAGAATCGCCCTTGACGACCGCACACGTCTCCTGCCGAGAGGTGCGTCAGTAGTACCTGATGCTGCTGGCCGGCGCCGCCACCTGCACTCCAAGCTTCTAACTCAACAGTCGACCAGAGGGCATCTGTCTTCTCGTTACCACCAATGGGGTCAACATTCCCATAAACTTGCACTGATTCCCACGAGACAATGGCATCGACACCGGGCACACGATCGGCTTCGTTCCGTTCCACCGCCTCTTTCCCGGTCTCTTGGTTGTCATTGAAAGAGACCGCCACGCGCGGTGCAAACCTTTTGTACACGGAGACGTGCCCGCGCGCGATGAAGAATATCATGCGGCCACCGCTCGTTCCTTCTTGCATGAGCACGGTACCACGCGGCAGGTTCCTACCTGCGACGACGCGTGCGCCCAGCTGCTTTCTCGCTTCCGGATCGAGCGCCACGCAACATGGAAACCGGCGCCCGAGCTCGTCGCCCATGAACCACAAGTCGTCTCGCGTGCGTTTGTCAAAAGGTTTCGCAGCGACGGCCAAGGCTTGAGTATGATGGAGCAAGTCGACGGACGTCATGGTCTGGTCGCGCGGCGTACACAGCGAAGTAAAGTGAGTCGCCGAATAGATTGGCTCGGCGCTGTATTCGCTGTCGACCACGTCGGCCACATGCGAGATTGGGAATGGAGCGGACGCTGACGTCTTTCGTTCCTCGACTGGTAGACATCGTTTCCGGTGCTCGGCGTGGACACGCGCATAGTCCTTGGCCGCCTTCTCGAAGTCCCCATGCTTGCGAAATGCAGCGCCGCGCTGTCTGTAAAACGCCATGTTCTGGCACCGGTCCGACCCGTTCTTCTGGATCGCCGTCGTGTACGCAGCGATCGCGTCTTCCACAAGATCCATCTTCATCAGAAGATTGCCCATGTTGTAGTGCACAAAGGGGTTGTCAGGCTCCATCGGCATCACGCGCACGTACGTTCGTTGTGCGTCTTCGAGTCGACCCGTCTTCTCGTACGCGACGGCCAGTTGGAAGAGCGCAGCGTGGTCGTTCGGCACAAGGGCAAGCAGTTTCTCCAAGTGGTCAATCGTGTGCTGCTGGTCGCCCTTGGCTCGTGCCTGGAACGCGCGGCCGCGATGGAACTCGGAGAGACTGATGGCGTTGACGACACCACTGTCACGGAATGGCTTGTGCGCTGCGAGCAGATCCGGCGGGTGAACCTCGACACTTTTGCCGGCTAGCGGTCCCGTATACACTTCCTGCTCAGTCTCGTGGCGCGCGGCCTCGTGGAGCACGCGCGGGTCAACCAGCACGAGATTTTGCTTGGCCGGTGGAGCGTTCACGGATGACTGGCGCCGCGGTCCTCGGCAGGTGACTGGGCGCTTTGGGGCTAGCCGCGTTGGGGGTACGGAGAAAGAAGATACAGGTATCTCGAATCGCGCTGTCGCTGGGCGCGTGCGAAGATGGGAAGACGTGGGACGCGCCAAAGTCACTGGCGCATCTTTCGGTGTCTTGGCGAGAAAGTGCCATTGCGTGGACGAGCCCAGCGTGAGCCGTCGCTGCGACGATCTCGGTCGCGCAGTCAAAGGTCTCGGTTTGGAGTGGTGTGCTCGTGGTGACATCAAGCCGACCGCGTCGTCTCGTCCAGTTGCCGTGGCAAACGAGATGCACGCGGCTCGCGTTGTACTCGCGCTGCTCGTCGGCCGGCATCGGCTGATCGGCGTCGAGGCGTCAGAATCCTTCATGGGTGATCCAGACAATGAGATGAAAGAGGCAGGCGTCCTGTGCTTGGGCCCGAGTCGGACGCGCTTTGTTATTAATACGACGGCCCCAGAAATGGCCCAGACAATACTTTACACTTCCGCTGCCAGCGCGACGACCAATTGAACCCAGCACTGGTTTTCCAGCGTCAGCTTTCTCGCTCGTCGCTGCTCCGCTCGCTCGCTTCTACTTCAGCCCGCTCAGTAGTGGGTGATCTACGCCATGGCAAAAGAGATCCATCAGCCCAGTCCCTCCCGCCGAGAAGCCACCGACGACTGCACCAAGAGTCATACCTCAAAGTCGTACATCTTGCTCGAGACGTGGTCGACGTGCTGCACGGCCGCCAAGATGTGGAGCAGCGCGTGCTGCAGCGCCATCTCGGTCGCGCGCGTCGCAGCCTCGTACTGCGCCGGCGACGGCGGCGTCGGCGCGACCCGCACGGGCACGATCCACTTCTCAAAGTAGATTTTCTCTTCGTTCGACATGAGTCCGAACAGCGCCTTTTCGATCTTGCGTTCAAAAAACGCCACGATCAGGCACCCGGCGCTGCCGACGGACGCTGCCTGTGGGGGCAGCCGCTGGCTGCTGCCAAAGCTGCTGCGGGACGCGGCGCCACCACCGTAGGCGCCGTCCAGATCGCCGTGTGCAGAGGCTGAGATGCTCTCTTCAAAGGTCTTGACAGCGTGCTCGACCTTGCGGCTCACGTCGCCGACGGCGCAGAGCGAGTACGAGATGTTGGGGAACGCGTGGCACGTGGCCTCGGAGGGCCGCACGGGGCCGGGCGCGCGCGTGAAGAGCACTGTGTGGAGCAGGCACGTGGCGGCGTCGCCCAGGTCGCTGTCCACGACCGGGATCTCGTCCAGCACGTGCTCCTTCCACGGACCCGAGCTCGACATGGTCCACGCTTCTTGACTGCTTCGACATGGGGAGAACAAAAGTCCACTCTACCGGTATTGTACCGGTATATCGGTATTGAACCAGTTGTCGAGGAAAGTGGTGTGGAGGAGTGGTGTGGCAGAGGATTCACTGACAACCCACAACGGTGACACAAAAGTTCGCACCAGTCGGTCTCAGGCACAAACAAGAGTCCGAAAGCTCCGAGCAGAATCACCATGGCATTGAACGCGACGCCACAGGCGCCAGATGACGCTGATACCGAAACCGACCTGACAGCGGCCGTAGAAGCGGCGACTCTAACCGCACGCGCGGAATCCGCGTCGGAATCGGCCGCGAATCGGCCGCAAGCGAGTGGCGAATCTCGTGCGGAACACGAGACGACTGAGACGCCCACGACCCTGCCAGGCGGCGGCGCTGGCAGCCAAGAGGAAGAGAAGCCCGAGCAGGCCGGCGAGCGGCTCGCGTCGCATCTAGATATGCTGGCCGAGACTGTGCGTGCGATCGTGACGCGCGTGATGCAACCGTCGGGCGACGCGGACGATTCAGCCATTACAGCCTCGGCAGCTGCTCCTGCTTCGTTGCCAGCGGCTACGACGGCGGCAACGGCGAGCGGTCGCTCCGAGTATTCACTCGAAGTGCGTGAGCAGTGTGTGAGGCGACACGCGGCCGGCGCGAGCTACAAGACGATCGGGGCCGAGATGGGCATGCCCACGACGACCGTGCAGACGATCGTCAAGCGCGCCAAGCAGCAGGGCGGCGTGGTCACGGCCGCGCAGCGCGCCGGCAGGCCACGCGTCACGGATGATGCCGTCGAGCAGACGATCCGCGAGATCGTCACTCGGCAGCCGCAGCTCAGCGCGCGTGAAGTGCTGGACCAAGTGATGCTCTCTCATGAGGGCATTGCCGTGTCGTTCGAGACCATCCGACGGCGCGTGCGGAATTGCCGCAGGCAACTCAATGGCGACGCCACGGGGACCACGGTGCCAGCGTCAGCGTCAGCCGCTCCAGCACCGCTGACGTTTCAGCAGCAGCTCCGCGCTGGCCTCGAGCAGCAGCAGGCACAGCTGAGCGAGATGGACGATCCAGACACCATGGACATGGACGACGACGTGAACTCGGACGAGAACGATACGGACTATCATCACGATGTTGGTGATTTGGACGGTGCTGCCAGCGACACCGAGCCTGAGACCTCCACAGGCACAGCGGTCTCGACGACCGACACGAGCAAACTAGTGTCTGCTGCAGGCACAGCCCAGAAAAAGACGCGGCGCAAGCGCGGCAGCGAGTACTCGCCGGAATTCCGCGAGCTGTGCGTGGTCAAGCACGAGCGCGACGGCAAATCGTACCAGGCGATCGCGACGGAACTGGATATCCCACCCGATTCTGTGCGCGCGATCGTGCGCAAGGCCAAACGCACAGGCTCAGTCGTGACGGCGCCGCGCAGTGGACGCCCGCGCAAGACGACAGACCTAATTGATCGCGTCATCTTGCAGTCAGTCAAGAACAGCCAGCGCAGCACGGCCAAGCAAATCCAGGACGATTTGTGGTCGATCTACCAAGTCAAAGTGAGTTGTGAGACGATCCGAAGGCGTGTGCGCGACCATACGAAGCAACGGCTCCAGGTCGTCGAGGCCTCGGCCGTGCCGGGCACGATTCAGGATGCAGCCCAGGCACTTCAGCCTTCTGCCGCCCCCTCTACCTCAGCTTCAACCTCAGCCTCCTTTTCAGCGCTCTCGACTGCGCCGGTTGATGCTGAGGAACAAACCAGCGCCGAGTCGTCGAGTGGCTCGCCCGCGACAACGACGCCACCGTCTATTATAGAAGCGATCAGTGTCAACCCGCCAAAGCCACCGGCGACGACCACGCGGTCGCTCAAGCGCAAGCGAACCGAGTACCCCGTCGACGTGCGTGAAAAGTGTGTGTCGCTCCACGGCCAGGGCCTGGGCTTTCGCAAGATTGGGGAGCAGCTCAACATGCCGCACACGACAGTGCGTGCGATCGTGGAGAAAGTACAGCGCACCGGCTCAATGCTGCCGGCGCCACGTAGCGGACGCCCGCGTAAGACGGACGAGATCTTGGACAAGGTGATTTTGCAGACTGTCAAGGCGAATGCCAAGTGCTCGGCTCGGATGATTCAGCAAGAGCTGGAGACGGCGTTCGACGTCAAAGTGAGTTGCGAGACGATCCGCCGTCGCGTTAAAGACTATATGCGGCAAAAGCACTTGTTTGCCGAGGCGTCGTCACCGCTGGCGATGGTGGTGTCCGAAGAAGAAGGAGACGAGGACGAGGAAGCAACGGTTGGAGACCGCGTGGCACTAGCGAATCCAAGACGAAGGGCTTCAGCGCAAGTACCAGTTCTGCCTGTGCACATTCAGATGCAAGATGCGGCGACCACGATGCAAATTGCCGAGCAGCTCGAGATTCAGCGTCGCCAACAACAGCAGCAGCAAGAACGAGAACAGGAGCAGCAGCGAAGACTGCAAGAACAACAACAGGCTCAGCAGCAGCAGCAAGAGCAAGAGCAGCGCGAGTCGATGCTGCTCATGGCCGAAATCACACAGCCGTTCCACAACAACGTGGTGCATCCGCACGACGCTATGGTCGCGTCCGCCGGAGATGTTCGGTCGGTGCCACCGTCGCTGATGGAGATGATGACGGCGGCCGCTGCGGCGGCAGCAGCCGTATCCAACCACCATCCGCATCAGCATCAGCTTCAGCACCATCAGCTTCAGCAAGTCCAGCAGCACCAACAGCAAATGCAGCAGCAGCATCTCGCGTACCAGGCAACACCACCACATCAGCTGCCGCTCATGCCCATGCCGTACGGCTTTGGCTTTGCACACCAGCTCCACAGCCAGCCCCATGCGCAGGCGATGCAGGCGATGCTGGACGAGGCGCTCGCGGCGACGCAGCCGATCGAGCCAGCGCCGCATAACCCCCACTCTCACCACCAGCACCACCTTCATCCATTGCAACCTCAGCCTCAGCCACCGCAGCCAACGCCGCCGCATCAGCCGTCGGCGATGAGCGAGTTTGTGCTGTAGACATTTCTCCCCCAAGACTAATACTGTTCTTCATGGAGGCACTTTGCTCTGTCTCTCTCTGACGCGATTGCAGGTGGGCGACACACCATCGATTAATGTCATGTTGAAGTCCCGCGTGGTCGCTGGAAAATGGAATGGTGAAGGAGAGGGAAAGGGAAGGAGGAGGAGCGCAGCGAGCGACTAAACCACAGCGCAGAGCGCCGAGCATGATGATGGACGCCGCATACACTGTACTACAGCAGAATATGAGGAATCAATCATCTGTAAGCGTGAAATCCCACGCGCCGTCGATGACGATTCAGACGCTGCAAAAATGAGTGGTGATTGCTTCATGTCATCTACCGGAACGGTAGCAAAAGCTCCAGGTTCAAGGTTGCAAAAGTCGGCCAGCTACAGTTTGAACTGTCTCTGAAAGACACGACAAACTTATCAGTCTTCAAAGTATATCAATATTCAGAATGGTGCGGACATTGTGCAGTGTTGTGCGGAGCTCAATCATCTTTCAGCAGCAGCATAGCTTTTGAGAAGAAATACGAACTGAGCTGAAAAATATCAGAGGAGGACAGTAGTATCTATTTCTAAAACTTCAATTGGTTCGAAAATATGATTCGGATTCCGAATCATATTTATTGATTTGGGTCAGCCGGCATGGCAAAAAATGATGACGATATAATCCACACGGTCAAAAAGGTTCACACTGACTCGACGCATGGCTGAATAAAAAAGATGAAGATTCACGGCTGGTGCATTTTTATGCTGTACGTACTGTATTTGATGCCGAACCTGTGGGATCGGATCGACGATTTGCACCATGTTCATTCCACTAAAGTATAGTCATCCCCCACGAGCGCATTTCGATACGTATAACCGCTCAGGGATATCAATTTTTAACAGAAAACATGAGAGTTTAGAAAGACCAAACATTATAAATTATCTGAGGATCCATATTTTTTCACAGTGTCTTGGGAGGGACTCACCATGTGTAAGCTCACTCCACAATAGCTTCGAAACGCTAATATTGGGGACGGGACTGAGTTTGAGACCTCAACAGACGGATGGCTACGTCGGCGGTAAGAGAATGCGCAGGTGGCGCAAGAAATTCCAGAGACGCGGATTGAGCGTACTCTGTATTGGAGTCTCGAAAAATCTGCCAACATCAAGAATTTGCTACACTGCAATGCAGAACCTCTTTTTTGGGATCTCCAATCCCGAAAACCAATTGTCCATTCTATGCGCGGCCACCTGACGCCCATCAGCGCATGGTTCCTTCCACCTGATCAGAAAAAGAAATTTTCAGCCACCAATTTGGCTCCAATCGCTGGCTGAAAAACCACTGCGCAACTTTAGAGGCGGCACAAACTGAGATTAGGTACATATTGGACGAAGTGTCCATCACTTCGTCGGCTCCAATTCGTCCAAAAGCTAGCTAATTTCAGTTTGTGCTGTCCAGAATTGATCACTGGCCTGTTTGCTAATCGTGCATGTCGTCTGAAGGTGGAACTAAAGCCTTCTCTTTCGTCCTCTAAGAGGACCAACCAGAGAGACTTCCTTCCCCCACCCAAAGCAGAAAAACAGTGGTTCAAAACAGGACCTTTTCGCCGGCCAAAAGGAATCTGCCTTCGACTGTGTCTGTCCGTCCGTCTGCCCGCGCGTTGCGCCGCTCGCTCTCTCTCTCTCTCTCAGTCTCGAACAGAAGCTGCCCCGTGCGCTTGGCCGTTTGTCCCGAAGAAGTAAGAAAGGCCTGCCAACCTCCCCCCC
>JAADWA010000186.1:0-43342 GCA_023335935.1 Pythium phragmiticola
CAGTGTCACACTGGATGACGAAGATGAGGAGTCGCAGCGCCTGGCGCAGCTCCAGCGGCTGGGCGAGGAGCTCACGAGTGTGGAGGAGGCCATGCGGACGATCCACAAGACGCGGCAACAGGAACTGATGACGCTGCTTCACTTTGACAGCCAAGTAAGAAGACTAGTCCCATTCACGCACTGCGATCCTAGAACTCAGTTGATGTCACTATAACGAGTACTGAACACATAGATTTTGTGACATTGGAGGCCCAATAATTGGTCAACACCAATCCACAATGTTCGCAACACGCGCGCCTAGAAGCAACAAGAACAAGCGCCGCCGCGCGACAGATGACGACGAGGAGAGCAGTAAGGCCAGCGGTCTAAACGCGGGTGGTCTAAACGCGGCCGAGAGCGACGACGACGTCGTCCTGCCGACGGCGACCGATCGGCGCAAAGTCAACACGTTCTCGGTTAGTCCATGTGGGGACTCAATTGCTGTCGTCTGCTTTGACCGGTCTAACTGTCCTTCTCTTGTCCATTTAGACCGGCTCGACCAAGCGTGTGAAGAATGTTGTCGCCGAGGCGCGGCTCATCGCGTCCGAGCGCGAGATCGTGCCTCAAAAGTACGCCGGCGACGCGACGTACGAGACCCAAATCGACACAGCCAAAGACCGCGACACGCGGGCCATCATGGAGCGCAATCTCCAGGCAAACGCCGACGGCTCAGCCGAGGACGCGAGTGGCAAGGTGTACAAGGGACAGGCCGGCTATAAAAACTACATCACCAAGAACGAGGCCCAGATCGGTATGAACAAGTACACCGGGTACGTGTGGTCTAACCTTCATTTGCGTCGCTCGCGGGGTCTAATGATTAATTTTAATCCCAGAACGCAAGGTCCGATCCGAGCTCAGACCTGGGCGCGGGCGATCTCTCGCTTTGACTACCAGCCCGACATTTGCAAGGACTACAAGGAAACCGGTTTCTGCGGCTACGGCGACAGCTGCAAGTTCCTCCACGACCGCGGCGACTACAAGAGCGGATGGCAGATCGAAAAGGAGCACGCCGAGCAGGAACGCAAAAAGCAGCAGCGGCTCGCCAAAGGCCTGGACTCGGCTGCAAACGCGAGAGCCCGTGGAGGCAATGCAGATGAGGACGACGACGACGACGATCCGGACAAGTACGTGATCCATAGTGACGACGAGGACGACGAGGGCGGGTCGGGTGGGGGCGGCCAATTCGCCTGCACGATTTGCCGTGCTCCGTTCCGTGATGCCGTAGAGACTTTATGCGGCCACTTTTTCTGCGAAGCGTGTGCGCTCAAGCACTTTAAGAAGTCGTCGCGGTGTTTCAACTGCAAAAAGCAGACCAATGGTGTGTTCAAGGCCGCCGAGGCACTGCGCACGCGCGAGCGAGAAAGACGCCAAGACGAATAGACAATGAGAGCGAGACAATGAGAGAATCCCCGCGGGGCTTATACTTTGGATTAATGCTTAGCGGTTCTGCAAGCCTTCTTCCATTGTGATCCCAACCAAGAGAAAAGAAATAAATACGTTTGCGACCAACAACGAAGAGCTTCATGAGTGTCACCTCGAGCCCGTCGATTTCATCATCCCCTTGACGTACGGGTGGAACACGACCATCGCGAGCAGATACGGGTTGAGAAGGCTCATGAACCCGGCGAGCCACGGCTGATACGTGACTGCATCGACCTTGGCCATCGTCTTCATAGCGTCGAGCGCGATGCGGCAAAACTGCGACATGAGGATCACGCCAAAGTAGACTAGTCCGTCCTGCCAATAGATAATGTACCCGTGGAACACCAGCACTGTGAGGATCGAGCCGACGATTCCGAAAAGCACCGAGAGCACGAGGCTCTCCATACCCAGCGAATTGGCGATGTGTTTGGCGACAGGGCGACGCCAGTTCGCCAAACACCGTGGGAACCGTTGCTTGAGCAGCTCGTTGAGTTGGTACGCAGCTTCGGCGGCACTTACGACGACGAAAAACGTGCCGACAACGTCGTCGTAGTGTCCCACGTTTGGGTGGCCCAGGAAATCGGCCATGGCCATCATTGGCGCGACCATGTACGCGAGTCCGAGAATGTCGAGCATCGCCATGATCGTGCTCTCCATGACTTCCTTGCTTGACACGATACGCCACACGACGATCGCGCAGGCGCCGACCAGCAGCACGTACATAGAATCCAATAACTCCGGGTCGCGGACAGCTTTATCCTGATTTGAGAGGAATGAGTTGAGGCTCGCGATCAAGAAGCACGTCACGTAGACGCACACGATGAATGCGTCGGCGGCCACGGGCGAGAGACACGCGCAGAACACAGCCGAAAAAATTGCGGAGCTCGAGCTCCCAAGCAGCACATCCTTGCCAATGGTGATATTCTTCTCCAAGAAGATCGAGTGGGTCCACATGTACGCGCTGGGCACGACAACGGCGGTCACGATCAAGGCGATACCGGCAGCGACGAGATACTTGCTGGTCTTGCTGGTGGTCCAACGCTTGGTGATCTTGTCGATTGCGAGTGCGGGTTCGTCGAGCACAGCGTTCTGAAGATCATCGATATTCACATGACGGTCGTGATGGGTCCTGGCCGGAGTCTCATTTGCGTGGTGGAACGGTAACAGCAACCGCCGGCGTATCCGGAAACTCCACCAACTCCACTCCCACGAGGCACACGCCACCACAACGTTGAGCACAAACAGCATGGCGTACGTCACCGAGAAATGAAGCAGCAAAAGCACGAGCGTCGGCGGGGCGATGATCATCACCGTCGGAAGCAGTACAGCACAGCACTTCTCCTGGAAACTCAGTGGCCGCTTGGTCGCTGCCGTCGTCACGTCGAGGCGTCCACACAGCCCGCGTCTCCGTGCTCCTGCGCCTGCTCCTCCTGTCCCTTCGGTTACTCCTGTGTGCGATGATGGCGGCTGGGCGTCGCTGCTGCGGGGGTTGTGAATACCCTCAATCTGGATCTGAATCGACCGGAAGCTCCCATTGTGGTTCGGGACCTGCGACCGCGGGGTCTCGGCGCTGCAGTAATAGTCGCTCGCGTCGTCGGCCGCGACTTTA
The DNA here is from genome assembly GCA_023335935.1 of Pythium phragmiticola. Lineage (NCBI taxonomy): Eukaryota > Oomycota > Peronosporomycetes > Pythiales > Pythiaceae > Pythium > Pythium phragmiticola. Next base: position 3,071 of record JAADWA010000186.1, read on the forward strand.
CTAGATGAAGATGAATACAGGGGCCGAGGCGGCGGCGTGGCCACGAGCCGGTCGTTGAGGCGGTCATTCTGTTCGTGCCGCTCGTCGTCGCTGACGTCGCAGGGTGACGACTGGGTCGTGAGCGTGCGTGACGTTCGGTTCTCGGTGATGTCGCTACACCACCGGTCTTGTCTATTGTCGCCAATCGCCACCGCCACGTCCAGAGACGGCGGCGGCGGCGTGGTCCTGGGCGCCACCATTTCCTGTCCCCCAAGACACTCACTGGGTGGGCGTTCGTAGTGCGGGGGAAACCAAGTGTGTGGGGGAAGCAAGCATGGGGAAGCCGTTCTACGCGACACGGCGTGGAAATTTACGACACACACAAGCGACGGTAATTTACCAAGGGACAACCCCAACCCGCAACTGATTAAAAAAAATGTAGGTACGTCACTTCGGCGAGTAACAATTTTGATTGGTAGAAATCTGATGCGTTGAGCAAGCACCACCAATCGTTGAACAGAAGACACGACCACACTGAAGAGGACGATGGTAGGCGAAACCATCAGTGTGATCGTGTCTTCTTTTCACCATTGGTAGCAGGGATGCCTATTCGACCCAAAATCATAATTTTATCGACATCAATTTTGGTTATATTCGCACCTGTTATCGAGACGAACTTAAGAATGGCTCGATCAATGTGCACTGGGTTATCGACCTAGCACAGACGAACAATTTACCGGTTTTGAGAAAGTATATGCCACTACCTCTGGCCAGCACGGTTTTTTCGAACCTCGAACCTTCCAAATATGGTGCATGAAAATATGAAAACCCTCTCTAAATCGCATCGTTTATAGAGGGGAGCCATCCCTGTTGGTAGGGGTCGGGGACAACGAAACAGGAAAGAGACTCTGTCACGATTACGAAGGTATTATTACTGCCAATCATAATGTAAAAAAATTACCGTACTGAATTGTGACTGGGCCGCAATAGCGGCAGCCATCGATAAGGAGGGGCGACGTGCCGGACGTGAGTCTGATGGTGATCTGTTTCGACTAAAACACTCGCCAGTCACCCTCGCGTAAAGAGTGATTCGCGGGAGGATTTTCCTGTCATTTGGTTTTCCCCCCTCTCCATCTCCATACAAATCTTCTACGGATTGTGTGGTACCCAGTTCCCTCTTCTGGCGACGTCTTCGTAGCAGTTCATTCCATGAGGATGGGGGTACACTGTATACTGTATACTGTAATCTGTAACATCACGTGTGATGCGTCTGCTGTATCACGATGATACAGAATACGTCTGACTACTCTCATCCTGTTTCTCGGTGAGCAGCACTGCCACGAGTCTTCTTACTTGGCTGTCAAAGTGAAGCAGCGTCATCAGTTCCCGTTGCCGCGTCTTGTGGATCGTCCGCATGGCCTCCTCCACACTCGTGAGCTCCTCGCCCAGCCGCTGGAGCTGCGCCAGGCGCTGCGACTCCTCATCTTCGTCATCCAGTGTGACACTGCCATCCCCAGTCTCTACTAGAGACCCACTCAGCACAGCATCCAGTCGCTGCTTGAGGGACGACGCCTGAGACCGATGGCGACTCAGCTCGCTCGCTAGCGACGCGCTCTTGTGGTGGCACGCACACGTGACATGGACCACGTCACTCGCGGACGGGTTGTCGATCCGCTGCTGCAGCTGCTGCGGCGCGTGGCGCCACATATACACGATCAGCATGGCCAGCGCCGCGTCACGGCGGTCTTTCTCTTCTTCGATACACGCACGCAGCTCAAGGTTCTCGTCCTGGGTCATCGACGCCTGTTGGAGCTGCTCGCTCTGGGCTAGCTGCGTGCCCTGCAGCTCCAGCGACGCATTCTCCAGCACGCGCTCGTTCTCGACCACACGCTCGTTGATCTCGTCGTACTGACTGCAGAGCTGTAGGGCGATCGGGTCGTCGCTGTCGCCGCTGGGAGTGAGACGGCTGCTGTTGGAGGTGGATGTCGATGACGACGCGTGCGTCTGGCGTCGACTCTTGATGAGCGACGTGATCTGCAGCATCTTGGCCACGTCAAAGCGCCTCGCCTGCGGTGCTGACGTTGACGATGCTTGTGCAGGGGGTGGAGCAGTCTCGCTGGCCTGCGTGAAGTCCACGACCCTAGCCGTCGTATCGCTGGTGCGTGCTGCTGCTGCTGCTGCTAATGTTGTTGATGACGACTTTGATGCCACCAGCTCGCGCTGCAGCTCGGCCACTTGGCGGACCAATCGACTCGTACAACGGAGCAGGCACTTGCGGCAGCCACACGCGAGGTAGGCCTTGGGGATGCTCGTCTCATTGGGTCCGGTCGGCGGCGGGCGAAACGAACAGTGTGACGGGAATCGCAGCTTCGGGTCTACTGGGTCTTGCGACGGCTCAATCACCACAGGTTCCACGATACGTTCGGTATCGACCGACTCGGCCTCGTCCAATGCACTCGGCGTCTTGACGTCCGAGACACGCGATAGAATGGACGGCGTGTGAGTGGCCTGCACGATGCGTGCCTTGCCACTGTCGAGCGGCGGCGGTGGACCCCCTGTCAGTCTCTTCCTCGCAAACAGCAATCGCACTGACCGTTCCGTGTTGGGCTCATCGGCCAGTCGATTCAGATCCATCGACACTGTCGAGAGAAAGGCCTGGAAGCGGCGCTCGTACTCGTCGACCGTCTCCCCGGGGAACAGGGGCACGGCAATGGGCTGCGTGCGCATCGAGTTGCAGAGCTTGACGCCTCGCTCGACTTTGTCTCGGTACTCGCTCACTGACAGTACGTGCGTGCGCAGCAGCTCATCGGCATTGCGGTTCGTTGTGTCCCGACACACGCGTTTCGAGGACGCAGGCGCGTAGGTCTCGTCATCGTCGAGCTCCTCCTCTCCATCGCTCGAGCGCGCTCGCTTGCCCGTGTTGGCAAACGAGATTGTCATGCTGGGCTCTCTCTGGCCATTTCTCTTCCACGCCTGCAGCTTGTGCATCGCAAACGACGTGCGCAGACTGCGTTCCTTGTTGGTTTGTTCGCGCAGACTCGCGAGAGTATAGCCCCTCTGATCGAGCCAGCTCTGAAACTTCGCCTCATGCTCGTCCACACTTTCGCCCGGCAGCAGCGGCACAGCGACTGGGATCACAGAGCCTCCGTAGAGCCGCCGGCGGTCCTCCACCGACAGCGAGGCGTTCCCTCCGCGGCGCTGCTCGTTCGCGTACTGTGTCATGCTCAGCACCCGACGCTTGAGAAGAATGTGGCGCGGAACGTTCGCGCCGCCCAAATCGCGGCCGCCGCCGCCGCTTGCCGAACGCCCGCTGGACGACGTGTTCACGCTCGCGTCGTCGCTGAATCCGATCCAGCGGCCCGTCATCTTGCTATTTCGACTCGGAGAGACACAAGTCCCACACTGCGCCAGAGAAACTGGATACTGGACTACAACAGCTCTTCACTAAATACGCATCGAACTTACTCGAATTGTGGGTCCACAAACTTCTTATTTGAGATCTCATTCACGTATCCTGCAGCAACGTGTCAATGAGCTCGCGCACATGGGCATCAAAGTGGATGAGCGTCGCGATCTCGCGCCGCCGCGTCGCACTCGAGGCCGCGATGGCCTTCTCCACGTGCGTGAGCTGCTCGCCAACGCGCTGCAGCGTCGCGAACCGCTCGGCGTCACCGCCAGCGTCCAGAGGCGACGCGGGCTCGGTCAGCAGCACGGCGTCCAGCTCGCGCTTGAGCAACGCCGCCTGTCTGCGATGGCGGCTCAATTCGGTTGCGATCGAGGCGCATTTCTGGTGGCACACGCGCTGTACGTGGGGCACGTTGCTGGCGCCCGCACTTTGGACGCGCTGCGAGAGGTCGGGCTTGTCATTGCGCCACATGTAGACGGCGAGCATGGCGAGTGCGGCATTGCGGTCGTCCATTTCTTCTTCGAGCCTAGCTTCCAGCTCCTGCTTGTTCGACTGCAGCGACGTGGCCACGTCCACGCGATCCACTGGTGTGTCCTGAAGCTGCGTGCTGATCGTTGCGAGCGCACGCTGGTTTTCGACCACACGTACATTGATCTCGTCGTACTGGGCCAGCAGCTGCTGCTCGATTGGGTCGTCGCGCGCCATCGCCTCCAATCCCGGCTTCGTGTTGGCCGTAGATGAAGGCTGACGGAGCCGCCGGTTCTTCATGAGCGACGCGAGCTGGACTATCTTGACCACGTCCACGCTCTTGGCAGAACTCTGATTGTGTGGCTCGCCGTCGCGAGTGATATCCATCACAGGACTCGTCGCCGACGAGACGGATCGCGGCTCGGCAGATGGGGCAGCAGCAGCTCGTTCGTTCGCGTCCAAGTGGTCGACGAGTCGGTGTGTGCATTGCAGCCAGCACTCGCGGCAGCCGCACGCCAGAAACGCGCGCAGCAGTGTGGCCGTACTGGACCCGCTACTAGGAGCGACGAACGAGCAGGCCGGGGTCTCGCTCCGTGCCGGTTCCGCCTCCATGGGTTCCGTTGTATTCACTCGTTCCGACTTCACATCCAACTGCACACTTCTCGCTCCACCACCGACGCGCTGCAAGATGCTGGCGGATCCACCAGACCGCTTGGCCGAGTCCACTTGCGCCGGTGGAGCTTGCATCGCTCGCTGTCGTACGAACCGGATTCGAGCAACCCGCTCCGCGTTGGGTCTATTCCGAAACCGCGTCGGCAAGGTGTTGTCATCCGAGATGGACGCCAGGAACAATCGCTCATGGTCTTCAACCGTTTCGCCCGGAAACAACGCCACGGGCACGGGCGCGATCGGCGTTCCGTAGAGCGCAATGCGCTCCGCGGTCGTGAGCTTCCGTTTTTGCGTGCGCGCCAACTCGGCGCGGTATTGGTCCATGGACAGGACGCGTTTGCGCAGCAGCAAGTCGGACGAGTGGCTAAACGAACCGGTCTCTGTGCGCTGGCGTTTCGTGTGCACCAGCTCCTCGTCCTCTTCGTCCTCTACCTCGTCTTCTTCCTCGTCGTCCTCCTCGTTTTCTTCACTCTCGAAAGCCTCGTTGTCTTCCTCGTCGTGGTCGTCGTACGAGTCCTCGCGTCCACGCTTCGCGCCTCTCGCAGGGCGCATCAGGCTGCCTCCATCGTACATACGCGTCTTCATCTTGGCAAAGTCCATGCGCAGCTTGCGCTCCGTGACGACAGTCTGTCGCTCCAAGTCGAGCCGCCGCTTGGCGACCCAGCCACGGAACCTCTTCTCGTGGGTCGCCTCTCGCTCGCCCGGCTCGAGCGGCACAGGGATGGGCACGATATCCGAGCCGAACACGCGCATACGCTCATCGATAGACAAATGCTCCATGGGGCCATTGCGAAGCTCGTCCGCGTACTCGGCGATGGCGAGCACGCGCTTATGGAGGAGGGGGTTCCCGGACGACGCGCATGGCTTCGCACCACGATTGCCTCCGCTGGAGCGGTCCTGCTGCGACGTCGAAGCGCTCGAGCTGCGGCTCGTGGCGGTGCTCGTGGTGGCGCGGCTCGTGTACCGTGGCGGCAGCACGAAGTCGTCTTCGAAGCTCATGGACGCGGCGAGCCATTCACAAATTAGAGACTGAACCTCCTCATAAGTACGCACGAACCGCTGGTAGTGGGTACATTGGCACTCCACTAAGTACGATACGTGAGGAGACCGCGCTGGCCTGGAACACCATGCCCTCGCCCAGGGTATGGTGTTCGCAACTTAAGTGAGTGGTTTTTCTACGATCCGCTTGATCGCATGGTCAGACCACGCCAGTCAGGACCTTTACGTGCAGTGACTCTACAGCCAGATCGGTTTGGTCGGCCAGGTCACAATCGCCATACAGACGCACGTGTCCCGTACGACGCCAGCCCACTTGAAGCCGTCAATGTTCATGCCAATTTGCACGCATTTCAGAGTATTATCTTCGTAGTGTTAGCTCCATGCAGTGCGGTTTACTCCGTTGTTGTGGTCTGCCGAGTCGGCGACTGAGCGTCCTTGTCATCTTGGGTGAGATCCACGAAACCCTGGGTCGTCGACTGCGCGCTGGATCGCATCGAGATGCTGTACCATTCGGTCCATGAGGACAAAGAGACACGGCGTGCAGCCACACGCGAGGTGGGCTTCCACCACAGCATCGGCGGGCTGCTCGCTCAGCAAAGTTGAATGCTTGCTTGGGCAATAGTCACTGTCTCCCACTACTCTCGCTGTCACGCCCAGCGATCTGCCGTCTGTGGCTTCATCGCTCTGGACCTGCGGAGCCGCTGGCGTCTCGTTGTCGCCATTACTCGTACTGGGCGTGTCCTCGTCCTTCAGAGAATCTCGTGCCGACTCGGACTCGTGGACTTGACTCCAGTCGAACGTCTCGAATCGCTCCCAGCCCGCAGCGTTGGCGTTGGCAAACTGGATGCGCAGCTCGCGCTCCTTGTAAATGTCCCTGTGAGTTCGCACCTGCGCGAGCGTGAGTTTCCGGCGTCCCAGCCAGTGGAGAAACCGCGTCTCGTACTGGTTGCGTGTCTCCCCCTGTGCGAGCGGCACAAAGATGGGCATCGTGCGGCTGCCAAACATGCGCATTTTCGATTGCGGCGTCAAATTTGCGTACTTGGAGGCCACGTAGTCGGCCTTGTACTGGTTCAGCGCCACGTGCTTGTACACGTAGAGCTCCTCGCGGCGCGTCATCGCCACGTGGGAATACCGCGGACGTGGCGGAGACAATGAGCGGCGACGCGGGCGCTCGTCATCGCGATGGCGGCGGCGGCGGTGCTCGGACGAGCGGCTCCGCGAGCGATGTCGATCACGTGGGGAGCGGCTTCGCGACCGCGGACGCGAGCTCCCTCTCTGGGGCGATCTCCGATGGTGGTCACTCATTCTCGTGTTGATCGATTTTCACGCGGGATCCCTTAAGTTCGCTCCGAATATCTTAAGTACGCATTATATGCTGCCAGATAGATGCACCGCCATGAGAATGAGATCGTCGGTCAGAAATCGGTATTTGGGTAGTTAATCTCTGTGACGTTCGCAGGGCATTGGGTAATCTGGTGATGCAAGCGCCTGGAAACAAATGTGCGCGTATGGGACCGGAAAAAAATCCAGTTTACAAGGCGCCGACCTGCTTGAGCAGCGGCTCGAGCTTGCCGGCCTTGTGAAGCGCCTGGATGTCCGAGTTTCCGCCGACCGACTTGCCGTTGATGAACGTGTTGGGCACCGTGCGCTGGCCTGCAGGACGGCATTATCCATTAGCCTACTAGCCTATCACACGGACTTCTCGTCACTATATACAATGTACGCACCCGTGATGCCCTCAATCGCGTCCTGGAGATCCGCGCCGCCCGAGACCTGGTTCAGCTCGACGAGCTCGAACGTGGCGCCGAGGTCGCGCAGCAGCTTCTTGGTGGCCGTGCAGTACGGGCACGTGGACTTGCTGTAGACGACGACGCCGTGGGAAGCGACCTTGTTCTCAACGATTTCTTTGGCGCTCGACATCTTGGGTGAGAGAGTGTTGCTTGGGAGGAATTCGACAAGTGAGACTCGGGGGGAGGCGGTGAAGGATGGAGAGCTACAAACATCTCTGATTGGTTGAATATCCACCATGTCGAGATTTCCGATTGGCTGGTGTGTGTGTGTGATGATGTAATCGAAAACGAGTCCATCGTGCTGGTGTACGTCGTCATCGCCATGACCACGACCGCGGCCGGATGCCTTCGCTTCGGTGCCCCTCGGTTTGTTTCAGATTAATACTGTGACCCCACAGTTTCCTCTCATCGCCATGACAGCGCTAATGTACTCGACGATCACCTCACCTCTGCGGCGGTGAATCTGACGACCAACACGTCGTGGCGCTAAGACCATGAACAATCTACAATCTACCGCTGGGCAGCGACCGACGACTGACCACTAATGAGCCGCTCACTGGGTGATGTCCAAGGTACTCACGCCAGATCAACGCGACATGGAGGACCGTTCAGTACCAATGGCGCTGTCTCACACCAGCCCCGAGGTAGCTGGTCGCGCAGCCAGCAGGTTCTCGCAATCGTCCACGGAGCGTATCTCTTTCGGCAGCCTCCTGAGGACGGCGCCGGGAGCGAGCGGACTTTGCGAGCATCTCTACTGATCCTGCTGGTCGGTGCAACTGCCTCCTCCTCCTCACCCGCATCAGCAGGCTCTGGTCAGCTCACGCAGATTTGCAAGATCTCGTCAGCGACAAGATTGGTCTGCTCACGCGAAGCGTCACATATCAGTGTCATCAATCCACATGGTGTTGCGCTCGCGTTGGCATTCCAATCACGAGTCAAACACAGCTGATGGCATTTCTCTTGGACAGACCGACACGACCCATCGACACCGTATCCAAGCATTACTGTACCGTTCTTCGCGACATGTCAAGGAAACGTCCCAGTGACTGAAAAGATGACGACCGGATGCAGACGACGCGGGATGAGTAGTTAGCCCCTCCAGCTGGAGCTGCTCACGGACGACCCCTGCAGCCGAACGCGTCCGACTCCGTATCAAGGTGGAGAACACCGCAACACACCGAGAGAAAGAAAACACTCTTTTTGTTCACATGCATGGTTCAACCAGACATATTGAAATTGAGTGTGGACGGCGCGAGTCCGAAGGCGTCGGGGATTTCGACGAGTGGGAAATGATGGCGCAGCAAGACCTTGACGAGCGCGTTGTGGTGGATCGCGTGGTGCACGGCGAATGCCATTTCGCGGCTCAGCGTCGACGCGAACGCAAACTCGTGGCCGTCGCCTGAGAGCATGAAGGCCGCGTCCACGCTCTGTTCCCATGCGTTTGGTGTGTCTGCTTCTATCAATTGCATTACTCAAAGACCTTGCTCAGCAGGAAAGAAAAGAAAGGCATGACGCACCGACGGCATGAAGGTTTTCTCGGATAGTGTCGATCTGGACCAGCGCGGCGTGGCGGTCGAGCTCGACGTCCGTGTGGCGCGCGCGCAGGTCGTACCGGATTGTCTGCTCGCGCGCGCGCCACATCTCGAGCGGCTTGCGCAGGTGGTCCAGAGAGTGGCGCGTATGGCCACCAATCGTGCTGTCCATTAGCGGACTGTAGAACACGTACTGCGCGTCGTCAATCGCCGCGAGGAGGGCGCACTGCTGGTCGAGCATGGCGTCCACGCACGCGCGCACGCCCACCGCTCCCCGCGACGGCGAGACAGAGCCGGCGCGAGAGAAGGAACGGTGACCCATTGATACAAGACGGACGCTGTCACATTGTAACGACAATGTCCCGTTGGCGCGCGGGCCGAACACGCGCGAGACATGGGCTAGGAACCGCATTTTACGCTATGTGAGCTTGAATTTCTTGGATTTCAATTGGGGGTGTGTGCTGGGTGCAAAAGAAACGCGTAGTGGGTTTCTTTTTTTTGTTTGTCTATTTGTGAGAAATCTGTTTCGAAACAAACTGTTTTGAACGAAAACAAGGTTTGACGAAGGCGCGAAACATTTTATTGTCCAGTGATTCACCTCGGGTGATTCAGCGGAAAATAAAATGTTCCTGACGTGGAGCTTCGCCTGTGCAGGAGAACTGACGATCTAAATTGCCCGAGCAGAAAGGGCACTACAATACTGTACAGTATGGAAAGCTTGGGGAGGAATGACCTCGCCCTAAAGCTGTACTTCGAGTACCGTAGTATGTTGTGGATGTGCTGTATTCACTGTAATCATGCCTGTACAGATTCTTCCATAAAGGTTGAAGCATCTTCGCAGAAGGGTCATTCTTATTACCCCCTTCACTGTTCTACATACTGTACGTACTGTACTCATGGACTGTACTGTACTGTACAGTAGTCTTCTTTGTAAGGACTGTGACGTCCCGAGCTTTTAGGCTTGGCAAATTAATCTGGCTGACGGGAGCAAAACAAGCGGAGTGAAGCAAAGGTTTGTTGTGCACAGTACAGATTCCACGCCGCAATCAGGTTTCCTTTGTCGCCAAAAGCCGAAAGGGTGCAGGACGATCACTTAGATCGTTTATGAAAGATATCTCCATGTCGATGTCTCCTATCTCCTACAACTTGTAGGAGACATCGACATGAAGAGATTCCAAACAGTCGGGAGATGAGTAGGTTTGGTGCACTGCGCCATCGTCACACGTCACAAAAGACAAATGATGTCGCCCATCCGAGAATTCCAAGTTTGCCGCAATCACGTGCGACCATCTCAGAGCCCAACCCCCGACTGAGGTTCCACTGGGAACTTCCCAGCACACCACCAGTTTGTGCGAGATCAATTTTAACAGGGTGCAGTTTGCTGGAAGCGACAAAAGTGGCATACCACAAAATGGTTGAGTCGGGAATACAAAGTCCTCAAGAAGACTGTTTATGGCATCAGATTGGGTGAGGTGCCTAGTTTTTATTCTTGCCCACAAACAAAACCCCTCCCCTCCTCCTTCTCGCCCCAATCTTGTGCAATGAAAGAGTTTCACCCATCCAGTTATAGCCCTTTGCGCGAGGTTTTATTACGATCGTAGGATCTTACGAACGAGGTTTGATTTGATATCTACTTGGCTTTTGTATGCTCGAGGTTTTACAGCATCCCAAAACAGTGAAACAATTGTGGGCCGTTGCTCGCAAGGTGAGCCCCTTCCCCTTCCTTGCGTTTTGCTTTTTCCGCCCTCTCGCTCTCTCCCCCACAGTCGTTTTCTTTCCCCGTCGATCGCTCTCTTCGCCCTCGCACACCAGCTCCCTTTGCTCACGCCACATTTTTTCCGTCAGCGCCGAGAAAGAAAGCAGCCGAGTATTTGTCACTGCTGGACTACTATCTGTCTCTGTTCAACGGTACGACAACCGGGAAGATGAACAACCGACGGATGGGCGGAGGCGGCGGCGCGCCGCGCTTTGCGAGCGACCAGAACTCGCTCCACCGCTGCGCGATCGCGCTCTGTTCGAACCCGGCAGTCGCCGAGGGCGTCTGCGAGATGCACCACTCGAGCTCTCGCGCTGTCAGCACCAGCGGAAGTGGCAGCAACGATGTCGTGAGCCGCAGCGGGTACATGGGTGGCGGCTCGTACATGTCGTCCTCGTCGCCTTCGTCGGCCGGCTACCCGGACGACATGGGCGGGGACCGATACCGTGGGGTGTCTAATCTGGCCTTGCAGCCGCAGGGCCGCGCTACCAAGAAGCAAAAGCCCAACCCGGACAGCGGTCGTGGCGGTGGCATAATGGGCCATGGAGGCGCGGACTATGGCTCTGGCACACCTGGACGCGGCGGAGGGAACAAGCAGTACCAGACGTTGACCCAAGAAAGTCTCAACCAGATGGCCAACCGCATGAAGTATGCCAAGGGACCCACGACCTTGTCGGCTTACGACGAGAACCCGTACCTGCAACGCAACCGTCCCGGACAAGGCCCGTCGACAGGGTCGATCCAGTCGGACGGCTCGGAACACTCTGGCGACGCCGAGACCAACCTTCGACGAGAGCGCAACCGCATTGCTGCTCGCAAGAGCCGCCAGCGCAAGCTGGACCGCATCTCGAACCTCGAAGAAGAGAAGATGCGGCTTGAGCAGCACCGTGACATGCTGGTTCAGGAGATCCGCTCGCTCGAGAAGAAAGACTCTGGGATCGCGTCGAACGCGGTCATGACCATCACGGACAAGGAGTATTCGACCCTGCAGAACGTCCGCATTCAGATTATCAAGGCGGTCGAGGATGCGTACAACAGCGGCGACATCTTTGCGACCATGAAGTACTTCCGTGACGACTCAATCGTCAGTGGCCCGCAGAACTCGTCGGTCCACTTACGAGGCAAAGACGCACTCGTGCTCGACTATTTGTGCACGACGTACTTGTTCCGCGACGTGCAATTGCAGCACATCAAAGTCGACAGCGGCGGTCCTCGCAGCCAGCACTTCCGTGTGCACTGGGTCTTTTCGGGCGTTGTCAAGAGCGCCGGTGTGAGCATGAACAAGGAGTTTTTGGAACTCATCGAGAGCGTCAAGGGCAAGCGCGTCAAGATCGAGGGCGTCAGCAACTTTTCGTTCAGCGGCGACAAGATTGTATACGTACACCGAACGGCCGACCAAGCCAAGTTCCTGTCCGCCCTTGTCAACCTAAGTAAAGAATAGCTGCACAAACCAACCAGAGAATATGCCCGGCAGTCACCAACGGAATGGTACGTCTGGGTATATTCACGCATTGTGTTTTCCTCCACCAAGCAATCAATATATAACCTCAGACATTTGTGTTGAACATTTTCCCTCCGCTGTTGTAGTGTTTTGGTCGGTGCTGAAACGAAGCTTCGGCGAGTGGTGGGTACGCGTTTTACAACTCGTCTTTCTTGGCTGCCTCGATCTTGGATTCTTCGCCATCACAGTTGACGGCCTTGGCAGCGGGGAGACCGTAGAGCTCGCGAAGGTAGTCGAAGATCCCAGAGCAGTTCTCCTCCTGTGCAAAAAGATTAAGAGAGGTCGGTTCTCCACATTCAGGATCTATCCAGACTCTTCACATACCCCACTGTACTTGCAAGCATTGAGAGCGAAGGGCTCAACGTGCTGGACAAAGTGCTTCGCACGCGCTGGAATAACAAAAGATCGGGTTATCAAATCGATTTCCCCAACCGGCATTTATTTTCTTGTGCAACGTACTGGCACCGGGGAACTCCTTGTAAAAGCGGTCGCTGAGGAGTTCCATACGGTGGAAGTAGACGATCTTCTGATACCTGCATGGAGAAGAGCATCGCAAACAGTGAGTTTCACGAAGATACTTGATCAGTCGTAGGATCATGTACCAGTGGTGGAGGCGCTGCCAGTCGCGGTCGAGCTTTTTGTCCCAGAGGCGGTCGCCCGCTTTCTTGCACACGATCTGCTTGGGCGTCAGTTCGGTATTGTGCGCAAAGTCCTCGACCGAGCTGCGCGCCAACACATATAAGATATTAGACGTGTGAATATTTTTCTCGCTCGAAAAGGAAAACGTACTGGAGTGCGTCCACCAGCTGCGGCGTCGCGTACTCAGCGTACAGCGTATTGAACAGTGTGGCCTCAGTCGTGAGCTCCGTGAGTACGACCATCTTGTAGTAGTAGATTACCGTCGCAACGAGCGTCGTGAAGCCCACAAGCAGCGACAAGTGCGAGGTGTTGACGTTCCCCATGATGGTTGCAGTGCAGCTATGTGGGGGCGGATGAAGGGCGCCCTTTGACTGACACCTGCTTTGTTTTGTTGGCGCCCTGACGTTCGCTGACTACTCTATCTTCTGATAACGTATCAATTCATGTTGTGCCACAGAAATGGTACCCGAAATTTGACACGCGCGATATCATGCAAGCGCCCCCGACTCACCAGACACTCTGAATGAGTCATTCGACCGTTAGGTGCGATCGCGCATCGTCACCGGAGGCTGCGCCATCGTGCAGCGAAATCGTTCCGACCTCAGTTCACGTCCCTACAGTAATCTCAAGTCTTGCGTGTTGCAGAGACTTTGGAGGACCCATTCGAAGGCTGCGAGGGGACTGCGTTCAGAAGTTCACTTGGGTTGAAATGCCGTGTTCAGAGAATTGCCCCAACCTGATGAAACTACAGTGCATCTGAAGATCCATGTACAGACTCTTACTCTTACTACTAAGAGCGTCTCCAGGCAGTGGTGGTTATCGACAATGGTGATTATCATGCAACACGCTTCAGCCCAGCAAGGAGACCATGCCCATGGCATCGTCTCCTTGTACTGTATCATGGCATTATCGCACAACAACTGGTGACAAGAGAAAATACAGTACTGGTACAGAGACGACGCCTCCGAAATATTTCATCCGTCAAAATGGGCGACTTGTCAGCTGTGGCAGCTGTTTGCACAAACTTTTGCTTTTGCCAGAGGGGTGGTCGACTCCACTCGTCCGAAAATATTTTTCCTGCGACAGACAAATACAATAGAAACTGCGGAGGGTTCCCAGCGGTTTGCTGGAAGTTCCCATATTCCCACTGGAAACCCTGTGGTGTACATTTGTGATAACCCCGTGACGAAGGACCGGAACGATGCGGGAAGACCACCTCGCATTTCATAATTATCTCTCTTGCAGTAATCGCCGTGACGTTACAGTATGGGTAGATTCTGGCTTGAACCCATTTGGGCAGCTCACTTAAACCAATCCTGCCCTTGTTATGGCATTTCGCTAGAGCATAATCCTCCATAAGTGCATGTTTTTATCTGTCTGTCACAGAACGTTGGCGGCCACCCGTTTGGAGTTGAAGTTGACTGTCCGGCTATGACTGTCACAGTCTTTGTTGTTTATCCCGACGCTTTGCCTCTTCTGCCGGTAAATTTCTTTTGCATCTGATCGTGCTGATCTCGGATACTAAAGATTCGACGTGGTGAAGGCGAGGGTGGCAATTGGCCGGCATTTGCGCCCATCGGATGGACTTCGCGACTACAGTTGCGACTGTACGTTCAGTCGTCAACGGCACGTGCCAATTCAAACGAGATTCAATCGCACATACATCGCATCATGTCGCCACGCATCTCACCCCTTTCCCAAGTGACGCATCGGATTTGAAAATCAAATTATTATAGCTCGTTGAAGATCTCGTCGACAGTTTGCACCTATCTCCGACCAATCCCTATTCCTTCTTGCATCTCAAAACGCATTGGTTTGCTAAATATATACTAATAAAATCGAATTATAGCAAATGAACTCGATCCTGTCGGACTGAAAGGGGTAGGGACGTAGCCCTTCGTTTTCATTTGGCGGGTTTGGTTTGCATTCAGGCTTCAAGCACGTAATTTACGACGTAACTTTCGGCGACAGACTCCTGCCGCTGCAAAACCAGGGTTGCCATCGGGCGAAGCGAACCAATCACTGGCCGCCGCCCCACACAACTGCAAGGCCAACAATCATCAGCACCCCCCTCTCGGGAAGGAAGCAAGCAAGACCTCGCTGCTCCATCTTCTTCGGCGCCGTCCTCTCGTCATCTCGCAGCCTCCACGCGTCCGTCCACGCGTTGTCTTCTCGTGATCCCAAGCGTCTTCCAGCAGATCTTCCAGTTCTCGGTCGCAGTTGCTGCATCCGTTTCCCCGCTGCATTCCCTCTGCTGGTACGTTACGGTCCCTCTCCGTGCGTATCCGCGCGCCCCTTCCATCGCTAGACTAGATAGATGCCGGTCGACGAGACTAAGTCGTCCACCCCCTTGCGTGGGTCTGCATCCACCCCGCAGCTCGCCACCACTTCGTTTGCTGCATTCTCCCCCAAGTCCTCGAACGGCGTCACCGACCTCGCTGAGATCTCGTCCTCGACCATCTCGTCACCTAGTGCACTAGGAGGAGGAGGAGCAGGCTCACCGCCAATCGCGCTCTCGTCGTCCTTTGAGAAGAAGCCGTCGACGGAGGAATTCCTCAAGGCCAGCCAGCAAATTTCAGCGCTTGGCAGTCTCAAGAACAGCACGGACGACCTTGCTCTTACCGAGACGTCGCTATCGCCGCCCGTGAACACCGTTCCGGACGCGCGCCTCTCGTACCGCAAGTGGCGAACAACGGCGCCCGGCTCGTCACCGCCACGAGACGGAGAATTCATCATGAGCGAAGTGTACGTTCAGCACAAGGATATCGCGCCTGAAGTACTGTGTGGCTGACCTGTGGCTTACTCATTCCCAGCCAGGGACCGGATTCGCTTAGCCGATCGCCGTATGACCAGCCGGGGTACTTACGGTCGGTGTCGGCCGACCAGACTACGCCCGCGACGTTCATGCGTTCGCCCGAACAGCTCCCGCGGATTGCCGAAAAGGTCGAGAACGTACCGCTGTTTGCCAACTCGGTTGATCCAGACTCGCAGGCGCGAAACCTCTCAGCGCAGCTCGCGTCAAGTGGCGATGCCGCATCAGGGTCTCCGTCGATTCGTCCACAAGGCGGATCCTTTGGCAAGTCCCGCACACCCGAACAGCAGCAGTCTAGCTTCATGAAGAAGGCGCGCAGCTACCAGGGACTGGACGATTTGGAGAAGAATGGATATTTCCCGTCCGCACCAAAGCCGTCGGCGCTTGGAGTGCAGCGTGGATTGAAGGACTCGGTGATGAACGACATGTGCCGAGCAGTCGTCAAGCACATGGTGGGCGACGTCTATGTTTCGTCATCAGGCCAGCATGGCACCAAGAAGGTGTTGAATCATCTGTACGAACCTGTGTTGCAGTCGGTGCAGGTGAGCCATTACATACCCGTTCACGTCGAATCGATCTTCATCACTCATTTCGGTTGTGCTTTCTGTTTTAGGTCCACTTTCGTCGACTTCCTGCACGGTACGCGCTGTCGGTGAACCCGGACGATGTCCCCATGCATATGCGACTGCTGGCAAAGCACCAGCGGAATCCGGACGACATCAACATTAACGTCCAGTTAAACAAGGACGACGACGGAAAGTACGTTTGATCAATGGGGCACGCTCCTGTGTGTATACCGAGCCAAATACTGACTTCCTGGCTGCTCGAACTTTCAGTATCGTCTCGAACGTGTGCGATGTCGTGGTTGTGTCCAAGGATCGCGATAGTTTGCTTGACGCGATCACTCGGTACGGCGCTTTGTCCGGACAAATGCTGTGCTCTGGGATTGTTAGATTTGTAATGTTTCTCTACTCTTTCTTGTAGTGCTTTGACGACAATGAAAGGAAGCATTTTGGACGCCGATGTCATGACGACCCACGACGCTGTGACCCTTGACCGGTACGAATCTTGGCACTCGATTTGTCGATACAGTTCGATTGCTTGGCTGACCCAACCCTGTGCACTTTCGCTAGATTTGTGGTGAAGGGTTCGTTCATGAGTGACGATCGACAAATTGAATTAAAGCAAAAAATACTAGAGAACCTGTCGCGCATGGACGGAGATGCGGACCTTCCTGCCGACACCAAGCCGGCTGCTGAAGCGGCCAAGATGGTCACAGAAGGCACGGATACAGAGACCGATGCGGCGGTTGCGGAGAAGCTCGCCGTGATGAAGATGGTTGACAAGAACGAGATCAAGGAGGAGTGGCGGCTCAAAATGAGCGAGATAAAAATTGACGGGGCCGTTGGTAGTGGTCGTTCGGGGAACACTTACGCCGCGTGGTGGCGTGGCACAAAGGTTGCTGCCAAGGTCGTGGATTCGTCGGCGCAGAACGCTCAAATGAGCGAAGAACTGTTGAACGAATTCCATCGCGAAGTCGCAGTCGTTAGCAAGCTGCGACACCCGAACATTGTCTTGTTCCTTGGCGCGGCCATCTCTCCTCCGAAGTACTGTTTGGGTAAGTGCTGCTTTTCTTGGTTGTCTCTGGTATTGGAGTGATCACTTACTTCTTTTTCTTACTCCTCGCTCAATTACAACAGTTTTCGAGTTCATGCAAAATGGAACATTGACGGACATGATTCGCTCAAGAAAGGCCCCGATTGACTTTTTCCGCATCGCGACAGAGATCGCAATGGTAAGACTCAAGACTTGCAACCCCTTTCTCACTTGCATCGCTTACAAAGTTTCTATTCTGTCACCCAGGGCATGAACTACCTTCACCTGTGTTCCATCATGCACCGTGATCTCAAGTCTGGTAACGTCCTCATCGACGCACATGGCACCGTCAAAATCTCCGATTTCGGTTTGAGCTGTGTACTCGATCTCAGTGGGTCCCATGACCTCACCGCCGAGACGGGCACGTATCGATGGATGGCCCCCGAGGTCATTCGACACGAACCGTACTCGACGAAGGCAGACGTGTACAGTTTCGGCGTTGTGCTATGGGAACTGATTGCCAAGGACCAGCCCTTCCGAGGACTGACCCCTATCCAAGGTAGGAATGACGTACTCTCTGAGGCTTTGACAGCATCTGCAAACTTACTAACTCGTGTGCTACCACTCGCAGCTGCTTTTGCTGTTGCCCGTCAGCAAATGCGTCCAGCGCTGCCACGTCACACCCCTCAAAAGATCGGCGAACTTGTCGAGCATTGCTGGCACCAGGATCCAAACCGTCGCCCCGATTTTTCTGCAATTCTTGAAGCACTCCCGCTCGTCAAGTCGTCTCTCAAGAAGCGTGATTTCAAGAACCTCGGCTTCGCGCTTCCCTGAGCAACACGACATTCGAATAGTTCTCCGGAACGAACTCGTGCAGTCGCTGGAAATGCCGCGACACGTTCTTGAGGGAGTTGACGGTCGCCAAAGATATGAAGAAAGAGTTAGCATACGCAGCACGACGGCTCCACGATGTGAATCCAGGGAGCCCTCCGCCTAAAATTGCCATCAACTACGTCCAAGTACACTACAACGATCGGTATCCACTAAAGAGTCTGAATTGGTCTCGAGAACAGCCCAAAGGTATTTTGCATCTGGGTGCGAGCTAACCGTTGTTGGATTCTCTCGGAAGCGGCGCTTCGAACAGGGCTATTTTCGATCGACACTTCCGCTTTCCGCGTCAAAATCCGTACACCACAACGACGCCCGTTTTGCTTTTCGCGACACACGTGACGAGCTGGGGAATGAGAGGCTCCTTTGACGAGAGTGCAATGGAGACGCTGACAACGGTCGGCCCGACTGAAGGCCCACCAGCTTTGAACGCACGGAGCAGAGCAAAGACAAGCAAGATCCACCAGACCGTGGCGTGGTCTGAACATGGTAGTGATGGTCGGAGGGGTGACGGCGATGGAAGCCCACAGGATCCGACTACACAGCGAACGGACAAGAACAGGAAGAACCGAAAGCCGATCCACAAGCTCGCGCTGGTCATCGTCATATGTCAGGCACTCTGGGCGTGGGCCATCCCGCTAAAGAACATTGCAACGGTCACGTTCCCAACGACGCTGCCTGACTCAGTCAAGACGCAGGCGTTGTCCTACTTGGCGAATGATACTGAGAACGGGATCGTCTTTTCTGTCGACCTCCCTGTCATCGTGCCAGGCAACGAGATCCTGCCTCTACTCAAACAAGTGCTGGAAATCGTTCTTGGCAACGACGTAGTTTGCGACCAGCTCTTGAAGGTCGGGACGTTTGATGTGGAAGCCATCTACAAGCTGCTCAGCGTCGACGAGTTTGCGACCATGGCCAAGTACTACGCCGTCGTCTTCCAAAGCACAGAGTTTCCTGGTGGGAGGTTCACGGCGCGTGGGTTCGCTGGACAAACCAATCTTACTGTGGTCTTCCGCAGTTCGTCACAAGGAGTCGATGACGCGTCGTACGAACTGCTGTGCTCGCCCGAGAATGCGTTCCTCAAGGCCACGCGGTGCACGCGCGATGTGGACGGCTATCCATGCGACGCCGACGATAGTGTCGCGCGCACATTCTCGGACGTGAAACTGGCGGCGCTCGCCAATAACACAGGGCTCGACAACAACGTTGCACTGCTCTATGTAGTCGATTATTTCCACCAGGCTGTCTCTACACTCTTCGCCGCGAAGGACTGGTCGAGTGCGCTGGAGGATCTCAACTACAACCAGTCGACCGAGTACGCGCTCGAGGCTGGTACAGCGAGCGTGTACACGAAAGACGGCTTCCCCTACCTGCTCGAGGGTGACGCATTCCTGGTCGGCATCCAGGCGGCACTCATGGATACGGTGCTGCCACTCGACTCGTGTGTCGCGGCCGAGATCGTGGTGGGTCAATTCTACGTTCGTACACTTGTGCTCCACACTATCCAAGTCGCGCTGTTCACCCATGGCGTGCTCGGAGGTGCGTCCCAAGCGATCGCCGTGCCGTCCACGCTCCTGACTGTGCTTGGGCCGCTCTGGCAGTACAACATCTCGCTGACCTCAGGGGCACGAGCGCTGCCGACCCACGAAACGTTTACGCGCTTCTTTCGGGAGAAAGTCGCCTCCGTCAAGACCGCGGCCGCACAGTTTAAATTCGACCGGAAAGAGACCACCGTGGTGCCCGGCTCGTCGGTGCGGTTGCTGCAGTACATGGTCTATTACACCGACATCGTGAGCAAGTTTGAACACGCGCTGAGTGGCAACGGCCAGTTTTATACACAGACGTATACGCTGCTGGGCTGGGTCGGCTCGGATTTCACGACGTTCCGTGACTCGTACGCCGCCAGCAGCCTCATGGTCGTAAACCTCGCCGAACTGTCCAAGTCGGCCGAGCCCACGAACAAGTGGTGGGACGATGAGAAACGATACGCAGCGTATTTCCAGGCTCTCGAGGCCAGCGCAGCGGCACCATTCAAGGTCTTCGATACGAGCCTCTCTATCACCTCAGCCACGCGCGCTGTACCGGCCGACGACCACGCGGCCACGCGGTGCCAGCGTGCGTTATTCAAAGTGGTCGGAAAGCTGTCGTACCTCGCGCTGCTGGAACTCTCGATACCGGCGAACTACCTCATGTTCATGGGCGAAGTGCCCATCGGTGCCAAGACCTGGCTGCTCAACAAGATCTTCAGCGACGAGCTCGCGGCGGAGACGGCATCGGGCGAGCGCATCGGTTTTGCGTACCGCAATGGTCCGTACACGCGAAAGGACGACGGCAGTGCGTGGGTCACGGTCCCACTGCTGGACGCAATGATCAAGTATTTTGGAAAGGACGCCACGGCGTCGGCTTTATTACAAGAGATCGACAGCTCACTCAAGCTCTTCCTCAAAGAAAGCAACGGCAAAATCAATTTTCCCGATGCAGCGCTGTGCCGCGTGAGCGGTGCGATGGGGACGCCGCAGGCCGTGGTCGCGTCCGATTCACTCGACCGCATTTACGACAAGATCTTGCCCGGGCTCCAGTCGGCCGTGCTCGACCTGCTCGATCAGATCCCGGACCTCACCACCAAGTTCAAAACGGCAATGACGACCCAAGGCGTTCCGTGGGTGACGTTGACGGAGGATCAAATCCTGGGCTCGCCCGTGATCACGAGGTCGACCGACGGCCATGGACCGCCCACAGCAACTTGGCAACCGTCGGTAATCACTGCTGGTCTAAGGAAACTCTGGCCGCCAAAGACACCGACCGACGAAGCCATCAAGTCGTTGCGAGCGACGACGGTCTGTTACAAGATGCTGGACGTGCGCGACTTCACTACGACGACGCGGTGCTTTGCTGAGCCGTCCAACACGGCGATTGTGCGCACGCAGTACCGCAGTGAGAGCATGCGCAAGTTTTTCCAGCTCATGTGGTCCATGGCGGTCATGCTCAACACGATCGCGTTCGTGGTCGTGCTCAAGTATATCCGCAAGCTGTACAAGGCGTGGCTCGTCACGAACTACGAATGTCTCCACGTTGATGTCGCACTGCAGTTGAACCTGCAGGGCATGGGCGTGCTCAACATTTCCATGAGCTTGCTGCTCTTGGTCGCGTCGCTTCCGGCACTCGTGACTTTCCACATCCCAAACGACCCCGTTTTTTTGCCGTACTTTTTGGCTGACGAAAAGCTACCCAAGGCCACGATCGATTTTTTCGTGACGCTTTCAATGAGCTGGTTTCTCAAGCTCGGGTTTGACGTGTGCAACACGTGGATCCTGTCCAAGCGGCCCGTCGAGTGGTACCATCTCTTCCGCGTGCGCCTGTGCATGCTGCTGTTAATCTTCATCGCGCGGCTGATCTCTCCCGAGAAGATCAACCACGGCTCATACTTGCTGGCCAAGCTCTTGATCACGTGCTTTGGCTCCATCTTTCTAGGCATGCTCTGCTCGCTTGTCGTCTTTTTGCCGGAACGCCCCGGAAAAGTGGTGGACGTTGACAGCAAAGACGCCGTGGTCGCGGCGCTCGTCAAGCAAAACATGCCGCTCACGCGGTACGGCGTGCTGGGCCGCACGTCCAAGGGCTGGAGCACCACCGCACTGCTCGTGGAAGGGTGGCGGCTCGCGCGCACGGCCGACGGCGACGAAGTGCTTCGCAAGGACGGCGGCGAGATCCTCCTTCCAAAGCAAAACCCTGAAGACGATGGGGAACAGGCCGGCGAGTTTGTGAACGCAGCGAGTGGCGGCGATGCGGTGGCTGCCGTCGTCGAAGCGTCCGACGATATCAAGAGGAAGTCGAGGACTGAAGTCACACTGTAATAACCCAGTAAGTCTCCCTAATCCTTCTGGTCTAATGGAGATGCAAAACGAGTGTCTTCTCTTCCTTCTGGAGGACACACCCTTTCTATCCTGGTGGAAAAACCTCTACTACACTTTGGCCCAGTCCGGGAGGTCGGCGCTCTTGGCGGGGGCCATCCGATCTCGGTGCTGCTTCGCTCGCCGCGCGTACATACTCCGGCGTCCGCCTCCTTTGGCCGGCGTCGACGAGGTCGAGCCGTCTTCGGTCGAGGTCGCCGACGAGTACCCATGCAGCGAGTGGCGGTCGGCGGGGGCTCGTTTCTTGCCGGATTTCTTTCTCCGGCTGCGGTCCCCATCGTCCATGGCGTAGTACGGCTGCGACGCAAACAGCGTCGAGTCGGGGATCGGAGCCTCTCGTGACTGGCGCGACAAGGTGCTGTTCACCTTAGAACTCGTGTGGCTCGAGACGGACGCCGCCGGCGGCGGCTGGTCCATGGGCGGGTTCGTCTTGCCCGTCGCGTGTGGATCCTGTAGAGGCATCGCCATCCCCATCTCGGCATCGCCGGCGAGTGGCATCACGGGCGTCGCCGAGCGTGATTTCCAGCGCGAGATCGCAATACCGAGAACGTACAACTGCCGCAGCAGCACGCAGATGATGAAGACGGCGTTGATCATGATGGTCAGCGCCGCGACGTAGTCTCGGGCATCCTGCGGGAAGACGTGGGGGCTGGTCTGCACGAGCGTGAACAGCAAGAGCACGATCCGCAAAAACCCAGTGACCACTGCGAGCACGTAAAACAGCGGCACGAGAAACGGCTGCCGCCAAATGAGCACAGCTAGCACCACCGCGTTCAGCGCGATCAAGATGGCGATCTGCAGCGACGCGTCCTGGAGCGTGCCGACGACCGCGCCGGACGCGACATCGAGCACAATCTTGGCCACGTAGAAGTAGATGTTTTCCCGGTTGTAGTCTTGGTACAAGACCGAGTACCGCAGGTGGAACCACTTGGACGCGTCGTGGGCCGCCGTGCCGTGGGTCGCGATCTCGTCCGTGTGGCGCGCAATCTTGACGATGGCAAACACGAGCAGCGCGACACACGCAGCCAAGAAGATGAGAATCGCCAGGGCCACATCGCCCGTCGAGCGGTGCGCTTCGCTGAGCGTGTAGTAGACCTGGAAGCACGACGCCGTGGACACGACGTACTGCGCGAGCAGCAGCAGCAGCAAAAAGACCCAAATCACGCGGTGGTCCAGCGCCGCGGCGGCGCGAGCATTCTTGAGCCCAGACAGCACGACGCGCAGAAAGAGGTACACGACCAGCACGCTCGCGAGCGCGATGGCGAGCGCAGCGCACGTGTAGTAGAAAAAGTGCTCGGGCTTCGCACCGACGAGCAGCGCGTACCGCTCGACGCCCGAGGCGTTGGCCGGTCCGTCCTCTAACAGGACCCGCCGCGACGCGCCCGCGACGCTCGACGCCACGTCGATCGGCTGGGGACGGAACGCCGTCTCGGGAGGGAAAATCTGGAGATTGGTCCACGCGAGCTTTTTGGCAAACTCGAAAAAGAAGCGCGGCGCGCCGTCGAGCTGGAGCGTGGCGAGCATGGTGAGGAACTGCGCCTGGCTCACGAGCACCACGAGCTCAAAGAGACCGCAGCCGTTGAACGCCGTGGACGATGTCGGCGTGCGCGGCGCCGGCGGAGCGGTGGATGTGACGGTGTAGAGCAGCGCGAGCGCGAGCGAGCCGCCGGCCCCGATCGCGACACCTGCGATGAGCAGCGCCTGCGTGATCCAGCCGCCGTCGTTGATGAGCATCTTCTGGAAGCCGCTGTACGTCGGGTGCGACTTGGCCGTGACGGGGAAGACGTTGTTGACGCCCACGCAGCGCACGCACGCGACGCCGTCCGCGAGTGCGCCGCTGAGATCCGGCGGAGACGCGGCGGCGGCCGTGGCGGCCGCGGCAAAGTCCTTGATGCGGTCCGCGCCCCAGGGCTTGAGGTAATACTCGTAGAGAAGGTACCCGGATAAGATGGCCGCTGCGAGCAGCACGAGCAGCGCAGCGCGCACGACGAGCTGCGCGGAGACACCCATTGCGGAAAGGGCACGGGCGAAAATGGAAAGAGAGACTGGGAACCCAGAGAGAGAGAGAGAGAGAGAGCGAGAGAGAGAGAGCGAGCGAGAGAGAGATGTCCCAGGAGACACAGTCAGTGCCGCGAGTGTCGATGGCGAGTGTCAATGGGACAGTGCGTGTACAGTATTATAATATGGTACACGATCACACAATCGAGCTTTTGTCGAGAGCGACGGCAGGCGCGGGTCGCATGCGAAATGAGGAAGAGCGCATGGTGGCTTCCAGGTCCAAAAGGCCACTGGCCGGTGCATTTTCTTGAGTATTTGAAAACATATACCTGTTGAAACCGATACTGACTGAATGAGATTTGTGGTTCATGAGGTCTCTGTAAGTGAATTATTCGACGCTTAATAATATATTATAGATTCTGTGCGCCTGGGCAAACTGTGCTCTGGATGATGGGGGAAAAGGGGTTTCACTTTCGTCAGTAGGCGTTTCGAACGAACTGCAACTGGACGTCTGGAGCACGTTACGAGCCAGAACGTGGGTAACTGTTAGGAACAAGGATGCACAGTATATTTCCTAAAAACTACGAAAGAGTATGCGACAGTTTCGTACCTAATGGGATGTATCCAAATCAGGTGGAGATCCAAAGTGGACTTGGTCTCACCTCTGCCATTCTCGCGTTCTCTCTCCGTCGTATTCCCACCGCCATGCGCATCACCCGTCTCGTCGCTTCGCTTGCCTGCATGGCCTCCGTCGTGCCCCACAGCCACGCGCAAGAGCCGCCGGAGCTCATCTTCTCGGGGACCGCCAAGAGCGCCGTCACAGGAGACTTTGTGCCCAACGCTTGCGGCTACGAAGAGTTCTCGACGCAGTTCGTCTCTGCCGCCGAGAGCCGCTTCGCGTACGTGAGTTCCGCGGTCTGGGACGCCGAAGAAGTGTGCGGGCGGTGCGCGAATGTGACGCTTGCCAAGGCGAGCGCCGGAGCGTCCGTGACGCCAAACTCGACCATCACGGTCATGCTGATCTCGCACTTTCAGGACGAGTGTGGCAATGGCCGTGGCAGTGGCAGCAGCAAAAATGACAAGGAAACGCGGGCTGCGAGTGGCGACGAACGTGACTGCCGCCACGACCTGCTGCTCTCGGACCAGGCCTATCGCGACATGCTGAACCAGGGCACGGGCAGCCGCTTCCGCGTCGAGTGGCAGCTCGTCAAGTGCCCGTCCGACTTTGTCGACGGCGGCATCGAGTTTGCCTTTGACGACGCGACGTCGCCCAATCTGCTGACGGTGCAGCCGCGCAACTTTCACGGTTTGATCGAGTCCATGGCCGTACAGTTTGAAGACGGCACCAAGTACCCGTTTGGCTCGGCGAAGCAAGCCTTTGGCTCGTTCCGCCAGGTCATTCTCGCCGACGGCAAGCACAACTTTTCGCAGCCCTTTACGCTCATGGTGACCGAGGCCGACACGCACGACGAGATCTCGGTGGCCGTCACGGAGCAGCCCGTCGGAAACCAAGTCATCGTGGCCGACAAACAGTTCTGAGAATTCCCGGTTTTTCACGAAATGTAGCCATTCGGTTTTAGTAGGAAACGGAGTGATACTGTCCCTTGTTGTACTTTCCTAAAGAAGGGACTATGGTTGGCTAGGAATGATGCATTCAGCAGATCGCCAATTCGGAGGAGTATGGTCAAGGTGGCCGTCGCGGCGTTCGCGCTGGGCGCGGCGTCCGTGCTGGCGGCGCAGATCGCGTATGCAAAGCTCACGCAGCAAAAGCATTCGACTGAGAAGCAGCCTTCCGCGGCGCTCGCCGCCAAGAAGAAACGCGAGGCCGCAGGCTCGAACGAAATGGAGCTGCAGCTCCAAGCCGAGCAGCTCTCTCGCATCCGCACGTTCTTTGGTGAAGACGGGTACGCGCACATCAAAGACGCATTCGTGATTGTCGTCGGTGTCGGTGGCGTCGGCTCGCACGCCGCCCACATGCTGGCGCGGTCGGGCGTCGGGCGTCTGCGGCTCATTGACTTTGACAATGTGACGCTGTCGTCGCTCAACCGCCACGCCGTCGCGACGCGTGCCGACGTGGGCACGCCCAAGGTCACGGCCACGAAGAAGCACTTCCACGAGATCGTCCCGCACTGCGTCATTGAAGACGTCGTGGCCATGTACGAGGCCTCGGCCGCCGACGATCTGCTCGCGGGGAACCCGACGTACGTGGTCGACTGCATCGACGACGTGCAGACCAAGGTCGCGCTGCTCGAAGCCTGTACGCTCAAGAACCTCAAGGTCATCTCGGCCATGGGCGCCGGCGGCAAGGCCGACCCGACGCGTCTGCAAATCGGGACCATGCCCGACGCCGTGCGGGACCCACTGGCCACCAAAGTGCGGTACTTTCTCCGCAAAAAGGGCGTCAGCACGGATAATATCACGACCGTGTACTCGAGCGAAAAGACGGTCGCGCAACTTCTGCCGCTCGATGCCGAGCAGGCCGACAAGCCCCATGAATTTGGTAACGTCGAGCGGTTCCGGCTGCGCGTGATCCCCGTGCTTGGCACGATGCCGGCCATCTTTGGCCAGGCCATGGCCGCCTACGTGCTGTGCGATCTCGCCCACAAGCCGTTCGTGCCCGAGGGCGTGGGCCGCCTTTCCCGCGACCAGCGCCACAAGCTCTACCACAAGCTCCAAGAACGCGAGCGCGCCACGGGGCAGCCGCTCGAGCTCGACAAGGATGAGGTCGACTTTGTGTTTCAAGAAGTCTGGCGCGGCCGCAGCTCCATCAGCAGCGCGCGCCAGGGCGGCCGCGAACGACTCTACCTCGCGCGCTGGCGTCCCGAGCGACCGCTGCGGCCGGATAACGTGGTCTTCATCACGACCAAGGAACTCGCGACGCTCGACGAGCACGGGATCGCAGGGTTCCCGGACGATGTGGTCGCCCGTGTGGACGCCCACTTGCGCCAGTACGGGGACGACTGGTCCTAGAGAGAGATACGCCACGCCACTGGCGGCTGCTTTCGATCGTGGAGTAAGAAGAAAAAAAATCAATAGAGATGTTGCAGTCCACTAAATTGTTTCGACGGTCTCACTTATTTTGCCGACGTTGGTCTTCTGAAACTGTACACTATTGTTATACGAAAACCGCGGCCGCGAACCGACGTGAGTTCTGAGGACCACGAAACGAAACGGGCCGCGCTGAAAGCGACAAAAGACCAGCAAATGGAACTGCGAGGCAGATATTCTTGTCCCGCACGACGAGCACGCCAAGCGAGGCGACCGTAGCCCGACGCCACGCTGTTCGGAGCAGTTCGGAACTGCTAGTCTTCCCGTCCGCGCCACTCAGGAAAACATGAGCGAGGACGGCGATCACGACGCGCGGCTCGAGCTCTTCCAGGAGTTTGTCGAGCGGTACGAGATTGAGCTGGACGACCCCGTCGACACGGTCGAGGAGATGGACGAGCTCGAGGAGCTCGATCTCTCGAACAAGGGACTCACCGACCTTCCCGCCGACTTGGGCAGCGTCCTCCCGCCCAACATCAAGACGCTCGCGCTCGAGAAGAACGCGCTAGCGACGCTGCCCGACTCGATCGGCGAGTTCCACCAGATCCGCGAGCTGTACTTGCGGGAGAATCAGCTCATGGCACTGCCCCACGGGATCAGCGGCCTTGAAGAGCTCGAGAGTTTGTACTTGGAAGACAACAATATCACGGATGACGGCGTCCCGGATGCGATCGCCGAGCTTTGCGGCAGCCTCGCAGGACTCTGCTTCCACCGCAATCTGCTCACGGTGCGTTGGGATACCGAGTTGTGGGTCCACCAATTCTAATTGTATTTTCCAGTCTGTGCCGGTCAGTATTTGCTCGCTGGTCAAGCTCGAAGAGCTATACCTGAACGACAATGTCATCGAGTTCCTTCCGGACGAGATCGGTGACTTGGTTAACCTCAAGGAGCTCGACATCCTGGGCAACCGACTGCAGACGCTGCCGAGCACGTTCGCCAAGCTCACCAAGCTCGAGATCTTGCACGCCGAAGATAACCGGCTCACGAAGCTGCCCAAGGGGTTCGGCGGTCTTGCGTCGCTCAAAAAAGTGTACTTGCAAAACAACCAACTGAGCAAGCTCCACGCGTCCGTGGGGCGCTGCGCCAAGCTCGAGGTGCTCAACGTGGAAGACAATAGGCTCACGAAAGTCGCGAAACGCATTGGCGACCTGCCGAAACTCAAGCACTTGCTGCTCGCCAACAACCAGCTCGCCGAGCTCCCGTTTAATCCGCTCGAGAAGGCGCCGGGCTTGCGGCGCCTCACGCTCACGGGCAACGCGCTGCCGCAAGAGACGCTCGCGTTCGAGCAAAAGGTCACGCTCAATCAAGTGGTCGAGGACGACGAAGCCGACGAGAGCTGAGGAAAACGCGATAGGATTTCCGTGACCTCCCCCAGCAAATGCCATGCACAGCAAGAGGTCAGCAGGAGAACAGAGTGATTGGAAATACATGCTTGAACACGGTTTATACGAGAGCTAGGAGAAGAACGCGTGCGTATCGAGATCTGTTTTCATGGGCGACGGCAGCGGCAGTGGGGACGTGAGAGGGAAGGGAATCCCGTGCGTGGCTG
This sequence comes from Pythium phragmiticola, assembly GCA_023335935.1. Classification (NCBI taxonomy): domain Eukaryota; phylum Oomycota; class Peronosporomycetes; order Pythiales; family Pythiaceae; genus Pythium; species Pythium phragmiticola. The sequence goes on from JAADWA010000186.1 coordinate 31,606, forward strand.
ACGACGGCGGGGTCATCTCCATACTCGTAGGCGTGCTTGCGGCCGGCATGGAGCCGTAACTCCGTCCTCTCGCCTGGGGCAGGCTGGTCATTCGCGAGCCACGCGTCATGGCCTGCCGCTGGGTCTTTCGTGCGTCGGACGACGCCAAGAACGACAGAAACGCAGCGTTCCCACTGGCCTTGGCCATCATTTCTTTCTGCTGGGAGACCTGGGAACGCACTGGGATGAGACGGTGGCAACTTTCTCGTGTTGTGATTCCGAGACACGCACCAAGAAATTGAAGGTCGCGATCTGCTCTTTCAGCTGCAGCTGCAATGCGTACGCACGAAAAAATGCCGGGTTCTGTTCCTCGAGCTTTTGCCACACGACGGCCGTGAACGCCGGGTCCACTTTGGCCTGCGCTTGTAGCGTGAGCACGATATCATTCTATCCACAGCGAGAACCATTAGCCCTGCATTGAGCATGGAGTCTACGGACACTGAGAAGAGCTGCTCGCCTTGCTAAGGAGCTGCTGCAGACACCGCTCAATGAGATTCTGGACTTGAAGAATGTCGTTCCACGAGAACGACTGGCTTTGGTGATGACTCGCGCGCTTCGTTCCAGTGGTCGATTTCTTGGTGGCCGTTGGATTCGATGCCTTGGAGGCATTACCAGTATTCCGTCGCGGTGATTTACGGGTCATGACTACGGGCGTGGACTGCCCCTCTGCTCTTGAAGGAGAGGAGTGCGTGGGCGTCGCTGTGGTGGTGGTGACATACTCCTGGCCCGGGTCTTCCTTTTTCGCGCAGGGTAGGCTCGGGCCCCCCTGGTTGTTGTCGTCGTCTCGCTCATTGTCGTGCGTCGTACTGCTATCAAACGGCGGGCTCTTGGGCCGTTCGCCCGTGAGATCTTCGTACAGCTGGTCGGGCGGGTTCGCGTCGGCGAGATCGTCCAGCGACATGGCAAACGCACTCGCGTCGGCCTGGAACGCGTCGTCGTCCATCTCCATCGCTGTCTCTCGCGAGGTGCTCTCTGCTGCGTCACTGGCTATAGAAGATGCAGTAGCGATCGCTGCCGTGACTTGAACGGACGTGTGGATCGCGCCCGTGCCGTCGATGCAGGTACCTGCGAAATCTGACGCTGAGGAATCTGCGGACATGGACGCGAGACGACCACCGAAACACCAAGGTCTGTTGAAGGCAGAGGCCTGTCCTTCCGTTGTTCCCGCTGAGATTATGGGTCTTCCAACGTCACTGGCGATGGCGTCAAGGAGCCGCCAATCTCCCACGGCTTTGCCCGCGGCCGGCCAGTACTTGGTCGGTCGCGGGATGGCTCCATTGGTTTCATTCGGACACGAAGAGACGCCAGCACACAGGGCGACCGGGAAGTCAAAACCCGATGGTTTCTAAAGTTTCTATTGTGGATTTTGCCGAAAAGAGGAATTCTGGAAGGAAAACCTAATGTTCGACAATCAAATCTGAAAGGGTATATTTGTTCCAAACGCACAAGAGCAATCCATGGGATACGAAGCCGCTCGTCCGCGAATGCGCGGGGGTCTCGTGAAGTCTGGCGACCCACGCGCGTCTCAATGAATGAGAGTCGTTCATGCTTCGTCCGCTGGCGTTTCTCCGGTGCAAAACGGTCGCGTAGAAGACTACCCATCGGCTTCTAAAGCTCGGCTGATGCCATCACCGACCTTGTTGAGGACGGGACTACAGCGTCAAGATTTCGTTCTGTCCGCAGCTCGATACACTTCCTCCAGGTGCGTCTATGTCTTTTCTCATCAGGCTGTGTGTATGGGGGTATTTTACCCATGAACAACGTGTGGGTGTCCCGTAATAGGAGGCTAGGATCCAGACGCCTTGGCTTGTCGAGCTCCTTGGCGCTTTTTTAAGGCGTGGCAATTTATAGTGAAGGTGATGACCGAAGTCTCCTTCTCTAGCATGCGACGCATTTCGAACGAGAGCTCTCCAGGTGTACCGCGGTCTGCGAGGAACGCGAGAAGCGTGAGAGAATACGAACATGGCTGATCCCAATGGGAATGAAGGCAGCTTTGACCCGCAGTCCGGTGAACAACTTGAGCTCCAGGGCGACGCATTGAACGACGGCGCCAGTGACTGTGCGAGCGGCGCTGGCAGTCGCTTCTCGTTGACGAGTCGAGCGAGTCCGTCACCACGCGCAAGTCTCCGTGTCCAACGGTCGCTGGGCAAACGGCGCGGGCGCAACGAAGCAACGTCGATGAAGCAACCAGTCTCCCGTCGACGTGAAGGTTCCGTGGGTTCGGTATCGCCGGCTGACTCCCAGACCTGCTCGCTGAGCGTGAATACTCCGGCTCAGTCGGTGCGATCTGCCTCCTCTGCGGCTCCGTCTCTCGATCCCCGCGGAGACCAAGAACTGCTTCAGCTGATGAGTGTGGGCGACCCGCTGGAACTCGAGTGCTTGGATCTCAGCCTCGCGCCCAAGAAGACCAAGAAGTCGCTCAAGAGTCTGCAATCGCTTGCCGAGTTTGTCCACCTCGCGGAACTGAATGTCGCCAACAACGCCATTGCGGCCTTCGACGGCGTTGAGGTCTTCACCGAGCTGACAGTGCTGAGTATCTCACGCAACCACATCAAGCGGATCGACGCGCCATTGTTTGCTCTCGTGAACCTGCAGTCGCTGGATCTGTCTGGCAATTTCATTTCCCATATTCCACGCGGCATTGCAGCGCTGGAAGTACTAGAAGAGCTCAACCTTTCGGGCAATAACTTGAGCGCGCTGAAGGAGATCGACACATTGGGAAAGCTTGTGAACTTGCAAACGTGCAACTTGGCAGCTAATCCCTTTTGCAAGCTCCCCACGTACAAGGATTACGCCGTGTCCAAGTTGCTGTCACTGGAGAAGTTGGACGACTCGCCCATTACCGATCAAGTGCGTGAAAAGAGTCGCCGTCGGTTCAACGAAGAGATGTTTCCCAAGGACAAATGCCTTCGCGATGCAGGAGTCGCATATGCGAGTGAGCAGGCGAAACTGCGTGAGATGCAACGAGCTCTGGAAGCCGAGAATGTAAAACTCAAGGATGAACTGCAACTCAAGTCCAAGCTATTGCAGAACAAGTCGAAGGCCTGGTCGAACGCGACCGAGCAACTGCTCCAGCTGCAGAATGATCTGGCGATGATGAATCTCGATCGGCGCCGTGGCCACGCCGCAACCGGTGATGCGTATATCGGAGGGATGGCGTATGCGTGTGATGACGATGATCCCACCTCCAACCAGCCCGAACATGCCTCGAATAAAAGCCATCTCCACTGCCACGCACAAAATTCCACATCCACAGATCCGCAGACTTCGCGATCGCATTCACCTACTCGAGAAGATTCAAGATCGCCTGATTTGACTGAACACGGCGGTCATCAGAGAAGCTGGGGAACGTCACCTGCTCGAGATGTACCTCAGACTGATCGTATACGGATTCGAGATGGCTCATCGGCCTTGGTTGATGCCGCGTGTTCTCCTATTCCCCCACAATTGCATCGCGCGGATTTGAAACCCCGTGGTCTCGCCGTCCCCGACAACGAGAAGCCGTCACCACGGTCTCCGCAGAAAAGAACTCAGCAGCAGGCAGAGGCTATCGACTTCCATCAGCTCGGGATGCTGTCGCCGCAAGATTTCGCTTCCCGGTTGCACCAAGACATTATTCCACTGCATGGTGCAGATGACGGGGAATATGGTTCTGGCGACTTTCTAGGAACGCGCCCTTCTCTTCAACTCCGAACGTTTGAGGATGATAGTGGGTGTCCTGCGTATGATGAGCTTGGACTCGTTGCTTCAAGAGAAAACCATGAAGGCAACGTGCAAGGCCCCGTTGCATCGCACCAACGAAGTCGAGGTAGAGCTGTTGAGGAGCCTTCGCCCCTGCATTCCCCACGATCTCATCGCATGTGGGAACGGCAACGTGCTCAACTTGCTCATGAGACGACCTCCAAAGTCGGCTCGCCACGGAAGACGCCGAAGCGGTCCCAAGTGTTGGGTCTGGTCGAGAAAGAAACCCTAATTCGACAGATCCAGGCACTCCAGTCGTGCAAACAGTCGTTTCTGAGTGACATCGCGAAAGAGGAACAGTTGCTACATGAGCTCAAGCGAGAGAGCGCCAACTATGCAAATCAGATCGAACGCTTGCAGGACGAAATGCACGTCCTCGCTGGCACGACCGCACGTGGAGGCCGAGCGAGTCAGCAGCGAGAAGACGAGACCACCCGCGCGAAATTAGAGATGCTTCGAAGCAAACTGCACTATGCTGAAGACAAAGAAGGCCAGATCGAAGCCACAATTGTGCGGTTGACCAAGCGAGTATTGGAGGAAGACATCCAACACGCAAAAGAGTACGGAAGAAACTTCGTATCCGCTCAAGCTGCGCCAGGGCCATTTGACAAGGAGATATTTGCACTGACGCACAACCTGCAACTTGTCATCGTCGAGAAGGAAGAGATTCACTCGGAAATGAGCCGGCTCATGAATCAACTGAGAGGCGCGTCTACTAACGGACCCACGACGACAGGACTATCCGCTGAGGCACTGCTCCTTATTGATCAACATGAGCAATTGCAGCGGGTTTCCGCGGAAAATCAGCCCATTTTCATGGAGAAGCAGAGTCGAATCGATGGGTTGAAGAGGAAGCTTCGAGATGTGCACGATCGCATCAAAATCAAAGAAGATCTGCTCGCATCGCTCGTGGGTGAGCTGAAAGACGTAGAAAGCGAGCTCATCTATATCAATGAGATGACTCCTCAAACGCCTGGGGTCCACCGAAGATCGCTCAGCCTGGACTCACTGCCCAGTTCGTCATGTGACTCTCTGGAAACAACGAACGCGTGTGCCATCTCTTCTCGCGCAAGGGGGTTAGCAGACTCGTGTAACGTGCCGTTGAGCTCGCGAATGCCGTCCTCGAGTCCAGGCAAGACGCCTCAGCAGTCCACTAGTCCGAGTGCGCACGAGTCGATATCCAACATGGTGGAAGCGGCAGCTGCCGACGTCAACAGCCACTTCGAGCAGAAGTTCAAGGAGCTGTTCAGTTCCGACGTGCTCGAGTCTATAAAGCAAGACATCTACGACAAACTCTCTCGCCAACTGCAGTGCTCGTCAAGTTCACTTTCGGCTACAACCGGCGATAAGATGGATCTGCATGCTGCCATTGCGGCAGCACTCGATGTCCATATGCAAAAGGCCATGGGAACCATCGAGAAACAACCAGACGAGCATCGCCAGACGGAAGCGGTCGTGCCGCCATCAAGCTCGCCTAAGAAGCAAGCTGTACGGGGGCCTGTCACTACCTCCCAACCAACTCAAGAGCAAGGCCTTGCCAACTCGTCCAACGATCGATCCAACGAACGCACATGCTGGGATGAAGTTGACGATTTCATCCCAATCTCTGAAGCGACGTACGCAGCAAAATATCGATTCATCAAAGAGAATGGATCAGGCACACTGTCGCCTGCAGTCAATATCAAGTGCCCAAGGAGTGCGAGTGTACAGCGACTCCAGAAGGCATGCGAGCGGTTGCAGCAGGCTGAGTTGGAGTGCAAGATCGACACTATCTCTGGAATTGAAACTGATGCCAGTGGGAAGAAAAAGAGCGACCTCAAGGTCATGATCATGGGCGCACGCGATCTACCGACGTCCCACTTACGCACAAAGAATCTTGACCCCTACGTCGCACTCGAAATCGTGTATCCGCAACACGTTCGACCACAAGCGAAGTCTACAACACTGCGCCTTGGCACAAAGCCGTCATTATCACAGGGACGCCATGCGTTCATCGATGAGCCGACCCACTTGCCCAACCAGAGTTTCCGAAGTCGGACGGTCAAGAAAAGTGTGTATCCCGTTTGGGATGAAGAATTCGAGTTCGCGCCTGTGCACTCGCTCAAGGGATATCTTCACGTGCGTGTACTCAATGATCGGAAGCTCAGCAGAGAACAGCTCGTTGGCGAAGTCAAGATTCCGCTACGCATGTTTGTGGATCAAAAGAAATTGACCGAGTCGTTTGTGCTGCAGACCTCAGCGTCTGGACAGGACAACGCACACACACGGAGAGCTGGAGTATCTAAAGTCACAAACGGCAGCGGCACGATTCGGATCCAACTGCAGTTAAGCTTTTCGCGGTTCGAGAAGTGCAAGCGTGCCGTAGACGACCTTGTGGCCAAGTATGTCGATGACTACCACCAGCTCCCGCCATGTATCGAGCGGATATGTGAGTACGAAGCTCGTCTAGCTGAATCATCGGTCATGGCCGGTCAGGAAGATGACCATGATCGAGTGGAAGGTGATCGCAACACCAAGCCACTTCCTTCGTACGAGTCGTGGAAAGCACAACAGCCCACGAGTGATCGTGACGTGGAAGGAGGTAGCCAGGAGAACGCATCATTGGTTATGGGTGTGTCGAAGCCTGAAGCTGCGATGGACAGTGGTCATACGCATTCGAACGGTCTCAGCTCCGCTAGAAGTGCAGCACTGTGGTCAACACCGTCAGCGGTACTGCCAACAACGGAGCATCCCCACCCCGATTCCAACGCCACACCCATTGTTGGAGAGACCCACCGCGGTTCCGCCCACAAAGAGGAAGCTTTACGTCCCGGAGCTGCCACGGTTCGGCCGACCAAGCCGTCGCATCCTTCGTCTCACTGCGGAAAGATAGTAAGCACCAGCACCTCCGCGAAAGCAGCCATGGCCCAGCTTCGTCACATGGTCAATGCCAGCAAATTGACACCAGCGTCGACGACTGTGCCACACGCCGGCGCGGGGTTCTCCATCTTGAACAACAGCACGACCAGCAATCGCCGCAAGACGATGAACTCGGCAGCGCCGGTGCCGACTTCAGGACTATCTCCTGATTGCTTTGACGACTACAGCCCGTACCACCCCGACTTTCAGCTTCTGGACCCGCTTGGTATCGAGACGATGAGCTTGGCTGGTGGTAACCATGCACAACTCGGGAAGGCAAGATCCACAAGCTACACGGGCGGCCTCGCATCCCGAGGAACTGGAAGTGACTCCCGCCGCACAGATCTACGGATATTCAAGAGCCCGGGCTTTTCGCGTAGAGAACCAAGCGGCGGATTCCCGGAGCGCTTCATTGGACTCGACACTCAGACCAGCGAGCGGATCAAGCGCATTTTCGGGCGGATTGACAGCCAGGCGTAGCATTTCCATGATCAATGTACTGAGAACAATTGAACGTATTTACTGATTTACAATAAATTGCCTTTGCAAATTACCGCGTATATTACCGTACACGGGGGGCATAAATGCGGTAAATATGGACAATCACGTTTCCTCCCTCGCCACTCTCACAGACCACCATGAGCTTACTGCGCGCCGAGTCGCTGCGCGTCGTCGCGCAGAGCCTGGGCATCGATGAGCTGAGCGACGCGTGCGTGCGGGAGCTTCTGCCCGAAGTGGAGCTGCGTGTGCGGCAGGTCGTGCAGGACGCGCTCAAGTTTCAGCGCCACAGCAAGAAGCCGCAGCTCGCGACGACCCACGTGAACCAGGCGCTGCAGGCGCGCCGCGTGGAGGTACGCTTCCTGCCTTGGAACAGGGAGGAGAACGGGATCCCAGTGACGAGGGTTATGCATTTGGTATGGCTAGGCATTGTATGGGTTCAATGCGCCAGGGGCGGCGCGGTACCGCCAGTGCGACGATGCCAAGACTCTCTTCTTCGTGGACGACGACGAGCTCGACATTTCCGACATTCTGAACGCGCCGCTCGCGCCCATTCCGATGCAGCCCGTGCTGAACGTCCACTGGCTCGCAGTCGACGGTGTGCAGCCCCGTATTCCCGAGAATGAGACCACCGAGGACGACTCGAACGTGCGCACGGCCATCAAGGACGAGGCGTTTGTGGGCCAGGTCGAGCGCAAGCCGCTCGTCAAGCACGTGCTGACCGAGGAGATGCAGCTCTACTACACCAAGGTCACCGAGGCCGTCAAGCGTGGCGGCGCCGGCGACCACGAGCTCCAGCGCGCGGCGTTCGCGAGCCTCGCGCGTGATCCCGGCATCCACCAACTGCTGCCGTACTTTGCGCGGTTCATTTATGAAGAGGTCAAGCACAGCAACAACGACTTGCAGTTGCTTTTTGCGCTCATGCGCGTCTGCCGGTGTCTGCTTGTGAACCAAAGTCTCCGCATCGAACTCTACGTGCGTACCCCCCAGCGTCACGCACCATTGGTTGTGTTTGTTTTTTCTCACTGTGGTACTTACGTGGGACTCTTGTTAGCTTCACCAAATTCTGCCGGCGATTCTCACGTGCGTACTGGGCAAGCAGCTGTGTGAGAACCCGGCCGACGACCACTGGGCGTTGCGCAAGTACGCGGCGAACCTGGTCGCGCAGATTTGCCAGCGGTACGGGGAGACATACGAGAAGATCCAGACCCGCGTCGCCAAAACGTTCCACCAAGCCATCACCGATCCGCTCTGTCCGTTCCCCACGCAGTACGGCGCGCTCTACGGCATGATGTACCTCGGGCCGCTCGTGCTCGAAAATTTGCTGTTCCCGAACTTGGAGAAGTACTACAAGCGGCTCGAACCGGCGCTCGCATCGTCGAATCCGAACCTCGTCGAGCGGCTCGAGGCCCAGAATTGTCTGGGCATTCTTGTGGTACGTTCAAACGATTCCCATCAGTGTTGTGAGGTTCTGAAAGAGGCATCTGACAAAGCTCTTGATTATTGCAGCACACGTCGGGGGCGTACTTCTCCATGAACAAGTCGCGCGGCAGCAGTGGTGCAGGATCGGATGCACCGCTGACAGATATTGTCGGTATGTTGTACGAGGCCTTTGGCGAGAGCCTCGCGCCGTACACGAGTCAGCACAGCCGCCACCCGTCCATGCTCGAGATGTGCCTGTGAGTCATGGGTTTTCTCTATCGGAAGGACCAATCAAGAAATGAATGAATTGTGTGCTCTCAATGGATGGATGGAATGCGGTATCCAAAGACGACGATTCAGTCTTTGACAGGCTGCTCCACTCGTTGCGTATTAGTAATAAACTTTGCGCACGCGACAGACGTTGGTTGGAAGGTTTGCGGTCGGTAGCGTGATCCACACGATCGCCGGTGGTGATGCCATCACGGACGGCGGCGGTCTCGTCGTCGTGGGACGAGGAAGAGTGGGCGTAGGCGGAGGAAGAGGAGGCCGGGTCGTCGGGGGCGGCGAAGTCGTTGTCGGTGGAGGAGGAGGAAGCCTGGTCGTCGCAATTGGTGGAGCCATCGTCGTCATCGTCGTTGGAGGAGGGAGAGAAGGAGGAGGTCGAGTCGTCGCTGGTGGCGGAGCGGTCGTCGGCGGTGGCGGAGGTGCTGCGTTTGTTGATGCCGGTTCCCTCAGCATCGGAGCCGGTGGCGCCGCCACCATCCTTGACGCTGTGATAGCACCGGCCTGGGTCAGCGCTGACATCAGGACAGGGTAATCGGGTGCTTTGGCGCGCTTGTCGTAGGTGTAAAATCCAAAGTACCGTTCCAGGTCCGCTTGGAACGTCGTGTCGCTCGGCTTGCGGTCGAAAAACATGAACCAAAAGGCCTCGCGGCCACCACGCGTCGGACTCCAGTTCACAAACGCGTTGTAGAATTGCTGAGCGTTTTGTTGGCTCGGAATATTGAGTGGCGCATACGACGCCGGCGCACCAGCGGTCGGAAACCCGACTTCGGTGAGCCGCAATTTCGACTCGCCAAATATCGCAACGAGGCGGTCCCAGATCACATTCAGCAGCACAAGTGGCGACGATGGATCGTAGTTGCTATCAAAGAACGGGTAGATGTTGACGCCGATTATGTCGCACGTGGCCGCGAGCGCGAGCATCTCGCTGCGCCTCGCGGGGTCGAGCCACTCAGCCGCTCGCTGGACCGTGCCCACGGGCACGATCCGCCCTCCAGTGGCTGTGGCCAAGAGTGCACGCATATCAGAGACCTTCCTGGCAATATCTGAGGGAGAATACGGCCCAACGGGCGAGATGTTTTCATTGCCCACGAGGATCGCCGAGATTGAGGACGGATAGTCACGGACAGCGACTGCGGCATCCGTGTACTGGCTTGGGCCCCAGTCAGCCGCCGTCATGAACACGCCTAGGAAGAGCTGCACGCCGACCTCGGCCGCGAGCTTGGCTACGCTGATGCCAAAGAAACTCGAGTAGTAGGTGCGCACGACCGAGAAGTAGTTTTTCATGATGGCAAAGTCGTTTCGCATGGCCGACTCCAGTGGTGCGGTGCCGCTGCTGCCACTCACGGGATACTCGGCATTGTGGAACGGCGAGTAGCACACGCCAGGCGTGATCTTGGAGATCGCGGCCGACTCGAAGCGGCGGTCGGTCTTGGTCGCGAGCGTGTTCTTCTTGTAGGACGCCAGCACGTGCGCACCGATCGCGGGGAGCTGCTCGTTCTCGACAAGGGCCCATGCCTTGGATGTGAGCAGCGCGAGCAAGCCCCAGGCGAGGGACACTGCCAACCGCATTATGGAGAAGGAAGCGATACTATGAATGATGCAGCACGGACCAGAGCCCCTACATAAGTGATCGAGAGCGGAGGAACTGAAACGGCTGGCTCACTCAACGGCTTTTGAAGAGCCGTTCCGCGACTGTGAGCGAAGCGTTCGCGCAACACTCAGTGTCCATTCAGAAGAACGAGATCCGCCAGCCACGCGATGAGATCGGTCACCAAACATGGCCGTTGGTTGGAAGTATATTTAGTTTAAGAAAGCATTCCAGCAATATGGAAGGCTGTGTGGATAGTGCCCATGTCCGTTGCGTTGGACGTGCACTCACTTGCCGCATGGGAGCCTCCCAAGGGGGGGGGGGTCCATGGGTGGCGTTCAGGCGTGTGGACCGAACAGTAGCTACACCCTATGATCGGTAAGATCTTGGAGGAAACAGTCATCCGCCATGGCGATTTCCTCCGTGCTGCTCATTTTGGTGGAGCGACGTGAGGAAGGGAAGTGGCATCATGAGATCTGCCGTCTTGGCTGATAGTCTGTCTCTTTTCTTCTCGGCGAACAGCTTCCGAATCACAATTTCGGTGCGTCATTGTCGAGGAAGCGAAATGCAGTCGGGGCAGGGACGGCTTTATGTTCGGCTCTTGATTGCTCGTGCTTGATTTATACCCATGCGTACGTTGGAGAGGCGGAAGGACGCCTGCCGCCCCAGGAGCGGTAGGAGCGGTAGGAGAGGAGGACAACAGTTGAACCTCTCAAAGATGATACTGTACGGTACTATGGGAGTTGCAGTCCCGATCAGACCCCATCCATGATAAGTCATTGCCACCTTCTTCGTATGATGACTCATCATACGGCCACTCTTGCCAATACCTCGAGTCAAAGGTGGCGATGACTTTCGAACTGGAGCGTGCATACCGTTCCTCTTGAGCGAGCAAAATCCTCTTGTTGATTGCTGACAACACCGGATATCGCACCAACTGATGCAGAGTAGCCATATCAAGTTTTGCAAACTCGCAAGGAGTCAACGACTTATGAGTGTGAACCAAGGCGGCTGTTGAGTGATTTGAAGTGGGACCTGGATCACCAAGGGTGCGCATGGGGTTTCGGTCCGCGGTCTGGCTGTTTTCTTTCCATCGGTGAGGTCGCTGACTGCCTCGTCTTGGGCGGCTCGTCATCGGAGAGGAGAGTCCTTCACTCAGGGCGTCAGCGAGTTCAACACGGTCTGAACCGAGTGTCTTTTACGAAGGTGGCACCACTCCTTGCCACCACCAGACGATTGCTAAACTCATAGAATGATAGAAAGAAC